>VDFB02000003.1:757697361-757729411 GCA_007258455.2 Sequoia sempervirens
CAACTGAAGATACCAAGGTGATTTCAAAGGTTTAATGAAGATGTTTGTAACTTGCTAATTTGTACACAAATACTCCAAGATGAGAACACCATCCTGGATGAGTTGCTTGATGAAGTGCATGTGGATCTCAATAGGATTAGTACGCTAATGCTCCACTAGGTTACGAGATATATGGATGGCACTTTGGTTGTCACACCAAAGAGTAGTGGGTTGAGTGGATGGGAATCCAAACTCAGTCATCAATCGACGAAGCCACAAAACCTCCTGACTAGTAAGAACTACACCTCAATACTTAGCCTTTATCGATTATAATGCAATATCAATCTGCTTCTTGCATGACCATACAATAGGACTAGAACCAAGGCAAAAGAAAAATCCAAAAGTTGGCTTCCGATCATTGACATCACCAACCCAATTTGAGTTAGTGAAGCCCACTATCTGAGATGCACCTGAAGTGTAATGAATTCCAAAATGAGTAGTGCCCTGAATGTATCTCAAGATACATTTTGCAGCCTTGCAATGACTCTCATGAGGCTCTTGTGAGAAGAAAGAGACAAGTCCAACCACAAAGGAAATATCAGGGCGACTATGTGTCAAGTACAAAAGATTACCAAACAACTACCGATACAAGGTAGGATCAACTGTAGGAGTGGTGTAACTAGTAGACAGTACAACACCTAACTAGAATGGAGTGGGGGAAGGTTTGCAATCAACCATGCCAAACCTTTGAAGCAAATCAAGAGCATACTTCTATTGGAAAATGATGATCCCCTCAGAAGTTTGATGAACCTAAAGACCAAGGAAGTAATGCAAAAGACCAAGGTCGGTCATATCAAATCTGTCCATCAATGTTTGTTGTGTACTCTGAATCATGGAAGTGGAACTCCATGTTGGAAGAATCTCCAGATGTAGAAGAAGGAGATGGAGTGGACTTCTGATTATTCTTTGGATTTTGTTTGGAGGGAGTCTCACTACCTAAAGATGATTCTATCTTGGGCTTCTTCTTATTCTTTCCTTTACCCTTGAATGATTGAGCCATTAGAGCACGATTCTTAGAACTAGGTAGTGCATCCAACTAAAACAACTTGGTCTCCTCAATAGTAAGACACTCACAAAACAACTCAAATGAAGGAATTTAGTAATCTTTCCCTATGTCATCCATAGTTGAATAGAAAGTAGAAGAAAACACTTGATAAGGGCCTCTTAACTTAGACAAAATCAGGAAGATACATTCATCACTAGATTTTTCATGTCCACACCCTTTTAACTGTGACAAAAATCAACTTGAATTGTGCAAGGAAATATTGAATTGAAGGAAATGCATCTAGAGAAAATGATTGAAGATCCATTTGAAGCTAAAAGACTCTAAATTGATTGGTTTTACCATATAATTCTTCAAGTTTGTCCCAAAAATTCTTAGGTGTTTTACACTCCACAATATGAAACAAAAAGTTATCAGATACATGTAAGCCAATGAGCCCTTTTACTTCATCCATTTTACATCTATGGAAGAAAAAATTATAATCCCTTGTGAAATCAAGTTGTTCTACATCTAACATTGACCATAGACCTTTAGATTGAAACAATTGAGTCATTGATAATTATGTGGAGTGAGTGGTTCAATTTGCCTTAGATCGACCATGAACACCAAAAGAAAAAAGACAATGTGGCATTTAAATTGTGCCTTTCACCCCCCCAGAATGCATTAAAAATCAATTTGCAACCTCCCAACAAATTATAATGAAGAAATTTTGCAATTATACAAGTGACAAGCTCAAATCAACTGTTTATAACACACGGTGATTTTTATAATTTTTAGAAAAAAGAGCTTACCAAAATTGAAAAAAAAGGTTACAAACAGATTCCTTATGATTTTTTGAGCAATTTCAATTTTTTTTTTCCAAATTTCAAATTCGTATGCAAAATTTATGCCAATTACAAACAATAAATGCACTTGTACCTTCAAGCTGAAAAAATGAAAAAAATGGAAAATTCTAAAAAAAATCACCTGCACTATTGTGAATTTCATTGAAGTAAATTTCCAACGATATTTCATTTTCAAAAATCCAATGTCATGGTGAAAATTTATGCAAAAAATGAAAAAAAATGTTGTTTTAGACACTTGAAGGCTAACAGGGGTAAAAATAGCACTAATTGGGCACAAAAAAAGCCCCTAGGGGCTAGCCGATGGTCTCCAATATAACTAAGCGTAGTTTTGAGGCAAAAAACTTTGATAGTTAACAAACCGCTAGTGGCTTACTCCTGGCCTGTCACATGCGGTGCTCTGTTGCTTTGGCGGTTACCAGAAAAGTTGACTGACAAATTGTTTGACCACCCATTTGGTGGTTAGCTACCCATTTGCTAGAGATTACAAGGGTTGACTATAGTTTATTAACCACTCGCTGGCAGTAAATGCTAGTGGCTATTTATTAAAGCCACACAACCCTTAAAAAAGTCTATAGACTTTATAGTCTGTGACTTAAAAATAAAAATCCAAAACCTTGTATATAAATAACACTTTAATATTTATTTCTTTATTTTTTAAAATTTTGAATAAAATGCTGCCTAAAAGGAATTTATCTAGAATTTAAAAATAAAATAAAATTTCATTGTACATACCAGGTTGGGGGGTCATACGACCCTTCAACAAATTTTTTTTTGCCCCAAATTCAACTTTTGTCGAATATGGCCAAATTATATATCAAAATTCTTGCAAATGGCTACCTAGATGCAATGGCAAGGCTATTTTTTTTTCTAAAAATTCTCCTATAAAATGTTGTTCACCAAATTTGAGCTTCAAACCCTTGTTTTCCAAAGTTACAAATGGTCATCAAATCGAGTGAAAAAAAGCCAAATTTGACTTTCTTGAGCCTCTTAGATGCAATGTGATAGCCAAAATACTACTACCACTATAGCCAAAAGTGTTGCAATCACCAAATCTCACCAACATGCATACATGCAATATAGGACTAAAAAATCTCTGCAAAGCCTTTCTGATTCTCAAGATCATATTGAAATGCAAGAAAAGAGCATATGGGGAATTTGTAAGATCATAAAAGAAGCTCGAATCACAATAGAAAACTTGATGGTAGAAACTCTCTAATGAAAAAAAGGAAGGGGCTTGCAAGATTCAAAGCTCTGATACCATGTTGAAGTGAGAAACCAAGATATTCAATCTACAACACCAAATAACCTCCACAAGAGATAGAGAGAAGCAACAATGGAAGATGCTATTCCACCAAACAAGAATTGCAATATGATACAATATGCAATAATACTACAATACAATGCAAAATATGTTAGAGATACCTTGCTTATAAAGGAAAGGATGAGAGATAGAATAAGACAAGATCATGAAAAGTGTCTTAATCCTATCACATGAGACAACTAACTCATAACTACCTAGGATGATGTGAAGTCTAGATAAGACAACTATGACTTGTCTAGATAAGACAAGACTTCTAGATAAGAATATTTTATCCTAAGTAAACTTAACATGTGAATTAAGTCCTCTAAGTCCCTAGTAAAGAATTAACTAGGTACAAGACTTATTCACACCAATAGTATAGACTGCCTACAATGTAAAACAACTTGTAGATACAACAATGAAGCATACAATCCAACCAAATATTGATAACCATGTCAAATGAGAGTAATCAGAGGTGTATAACTGAGCATATAATGAATCCAACATCAAATATCCAAGATCAGATAATCCATAAACTCATAGTATCACCATAGTCAAAATAACCCATAAATAAATTAGGATAGAATATTAGTAAATAAATCATGTTTAAATAACTCCAAACCTAATCCATTGTGTAGTTCTCTAAATAAGCTTTTCATCGACTATTCGAGGTCCAAAACCTGACTCCATATGCACAAGATATAGCCTCTCAAAGCTCAATAGGAAAAATTGACTTCCAACAAGCAAAATGCTATCAAAGTTGTAAAATATCTAAAAATCTCTAGCATCAAAGCATAGAGCACTAAGTCAACTTTCCAACAATTCCAAGAAGAGAAAAAATAGACACCCTAGGTGAAAGATATGCCCCCCAAAAGAAAAAGCACATTTTTACTATGTGGAGCAAATTTTTTTGGCCCCCCTAGTGGTAGGGCGATGACAAACTAGTGGTGGTGGAGCCACCTGAGTAGTGCCACCCATCATGAACCTCATACCTGAAATATTATATATTGTAATTTAATTTTTAAATTTGGGTCGACCGTTTGAAAAATATTGGCAGAAATTTTTAGGTATTAAAAATAAAATTTTAAAGTTTTGTTTTTATTGAAAACCTGATGGCCTTTATTATTTGGACCTTGCTAGATGAAATAATTTTCTTTATAATTTTTATTTTTTGAGTACAAATTGATGTCCATACGGCCGGGTAGGGGGTCGAGCTAATTTTTTTTTGCATTTTTTTCCAGTAACCAAAAATTATCAAAATTTATATCAATCTTTATCTCTTGGCCAACCTGAATCCAACCATGCGGTAGGTTTTTTTCTCTGAGGTCATTTATAAAATTTACCCCACAAAACCCCCATTTGAATGCACAACCAAGAAACCCTTTTTTCCCAAAATTTTTCACACCCTAAATTTGCAAAATACCCATTATAACAACAAACCCAAAACCCTTAGATCTACAATAAACAACTTGCAAAACCCTCATATATTTCCAAGTCTTTCTTTCTCTCATGCATTGTATACATTCAAACTCAATCAATATTTTCTCAACCTAGGGTTATAATAAAAAATCTTCAACCATAAAGTTCTGATACCACTTGTAAGGAAACTTGCAGCCATCTAATGACAATTTCCACATAACCTAAAATAGATATTTATGCAAATAAGTACTCAAAATCCATATGCAAGAGAATAGACAACATAATCATCACAAATGACACAAGATATACCCTAGGAAAACCCTCAAGAGGGAAAAACCCAGCTTCCAAAAACATCCATACTCCATCATATTATTCAACCATAAAGAAAATATAAGAGTTACAATGAATACCTCTAAAGCATCAAGTACTCCAATGCACTCTCATGTGTCCAATCATGAATCCACACATACCATGACATGCTTCACATATGCACTTAGAAAGACTAATGGTGAGGTAAAACCATGTGAATACAAAACCACTAACCCCTTATTTAATATTGGGTACTAATACTTTGCTTTATTTAATATTTTCTCTAATATTAAATTGTTATCACATGTCTCCCACACATTAAATAATAATACAGTGTTACAATACAACATTGAGTGGCCCCCAAATAATTACCTAGTGTGATTAACCACACCACCAAGGTGCATCACAACTAAATAATTATTTAATTACAACACTATAATAAATCATTTTATGCAATATTGTACAACACCATGTCCCAACACTCATCGATCTTGGGAATAGGGTAGTGGTTCTTGATTGTCTTATTATTGAGGACTCTATAATAAAGGTAGATGCTCATGGTACCATCCTTCTTCTTGGCCAACACCACAAAAGAATAAAGTGGGTTAGAGATAGATCACATGTGTCCCATATCTAGAAATTCCTTAATTTCCTTCTCAATCTCTTCCTTATGCCTCCTAGAATGATGATAATGTGTAGTGATGACTGATTTTGATCCTTCCTCCAATTCAATAACATCATGAAACTATCTATATATTCAAAACCCTATAGGAATATTGATGAATACCTTGTTATGCTTATTTAAGATGGATTGGATGTTAACATAATAAGGTATCACATCCTTGGATGAACCCATGTCTATAATCAAACACTGCACTTCCCAAGCCACTTGGTCTCTACATAAATCCATCAACATACTTTTAGTTGGAATAGTCTTGAGAGAGCCATTGGATAATCCTTCAAGAACCACCTCCTCATCCTTAGATTTATATTTTAACTCCATAGTTTGATATTTTTGGATAATCTCACCAAGTGAATGCAACCATTATTGATGCAGTCAAGGTAGGAGAATCCAATTAAGGATAGTCTAGCCTTGTAGCCTAATTACTAATTCAATGATCTCACAAATATGCAAGAGAAATTAATAGTTAATCCACAAAAAGATAAAATAAATTCATCAACATCGGACACAAGATATATCCTGTCACTTCATTGTCAACTACCTCAATTTTCTAAGGACTTCTGGATGCCCTTGCATCAGACTCTCAAGGTTATTTGAAAAGTGAGCCTCATCACTTTGGTCTATACTATGTCAACTCCAATGTTATCTCCTTAAATGGGTTTGGTGATCTGTCCACAGGTACTTGTAACTGCCTCAAGGTTGGCATTTTGTTCAAGTTCTTCTCTTTGAATTGATTCACCGATTTGTCCAAAAGTACTTGCAATTGCCTCAAGGTTGGCTATCTATTCAAGCCCACCCTGCAAACTGCCTCAAGTTCTTCTCCAAGGTTTGGTGTTCTACTTGCAAGCCTTGCACTGCCTCACTAGTCGACGATCTGAGCAAGCCACCCTGCAAGTTGCCTCTAGTTCTTCATCTTCTTATGGTCAAGGATTGAAAATATACTTGCAAGCCTTGCACTGCCTCACTGGTCAAAGGTTTGAGCAAGCCTTCTCCGCAAGTTGCCTCAGGATCAATTCCTTCATTCACATTTACTTCATCAAACTTTCTCCTTAAGATTAATGCTTCACCATCTTCTTGTTCCACAAGGAAATCAAATTCCTTCAAAGGTTCCCCTTCCTCTGGATAAATTAATTTAGGCTCTTCTTCATCTATAAAACCTATCTCTGCATCCTTTACTACTGCTCCTTCAATAGCTTCTTTGACATCAAGTTCTTGATTACATTTAACACTTGATTATTTCTTCCTCCAAACTCTTCTATGCTCTACATAAGGTCTTTTTTCTTTGCATCTTGATCCCTCTTTTTCTCCAACATATGAGTTCTTCCATCTGTACAATCTTCTAAGCACACAAATAACATGTTTCTATTTTTCTCCATTAATCCATCCATAATTCATTTTCTTACAATATGTCATAGGCTTTCTCCTTCTCATTCTATCCCAACACATCTTCTTAGAATGATTCCTTAATCCACATAACTTACAAGGATATAGATCCCAACACAATTCCTTTTCATGTCCATGCCTATTACAATGTGAACAATACATAACTTCTCTTCTTTGATTCAAACTTGCAATAATATTCTTACCTCAGTCATATCCAAGGCCTTCACTTTTTGATCTCATTATTGGCTCAATAGGTTCTGTATTTCCTTGCTACTGCTTTCCCAATCCTTTTCCTTCATATCCCATTCTCTACATGATTTTGAAACCAATACCATCACCAATAATTGTAGGCTTTGTTACATGGTTATATTCAACTTCACCTTCTAAAGAAACTTCTGCAACATCACACAAATCATTAGTATCACAAGAAACATCACAAACTTCAAGCTTAGATCTCATATTCTCATTCTCCTTCTGGCATGATTTAAGTGGTTGCTCCAATTGATTAACATGCTCCTTCAAGTCAGATATCTCCTTCTTTTGCAAACTATTCTTGTTCAACTCTTTCAAACTTTCCTCCAAATCTCTATTCCTCTTTTCAACCCTTACCAATTTATTTTCAACATCCTCCAGCTCTGCTTCTAGTTCTTCATTTCTCTCCCTCAATTTTGAATTAAACATCTTGATTTCATACAATTATTCCTCCAATGAATCCCTCTCACATATTAGGGTTTCATTTTCCTTCTTCATCCTCTTCCCAATCTTCCCCATTGAAACAAATCAAATAAACAACCAAATTTGAATGCTTACCAAATATTTTTGCTTCGATCTATCTTCTATGATGACACTTAGGGTTTCACACTTCTTCCTTCCCAATAGATTCACAATCATACTTGCAACCAACTTTGATACCAATTGATGCAGTCAAGGTAGGAGAATCCAATTAAGGACAGTCCAACCTTTTAGCCTAATTACTAAATCCATGATCTCACATATATGCAACAAAAATTAACAATTAATCCATAGAAAGATAAAAGACATTCATGAACACCATACACAAGATATACCCTGTCACTTCACTATCAATTGCCTCATTCTGAGGACTTCCAAATGCCCCTAGATCAACTATCCACCCAAAATTGTGCATGTCTCACCCATGCTAACCACAAAAAATATCCCATATTTTATGTATCCCTAAGGTAATATTGAGATGTTGAACCCTCTTGTTGCACATAATAGTAAACCTATTGGACATAGTAACATTGAATCCCTCAAAATTATTTGTCCTCAATCCCATCCTAGTTACCAAACCCTCATTAATGAAATTTTGGTTCGCCTTGCTATCAATCAATATTGTCACTCTATGCCCCTTCAAGACTCCTTATACTTTAAAATGATGATACCTAGGTGCACCCAAAAAAGTGACAAGTGTGCCTCCTAGAACCCCTCCTTCCTTTCCCTCTTGCTCTATCTCATCAACTACAACCCTGGACTCAATTTTTTCTACCCCTCCTTCCTTTCCCTCTTTCTTTATCTCATCAACTACAACCTTGGAATATATTTCTTCTACCTATGAATTCTCATAATAAATCACTTTTATGTAGTGTACTTGTCCCTTTCCCAATATCTTTTCCCTTGCTCCCATGGCTCTCAACAAGAAAAGAATAATTTTTTTTCTTTGAAGTTTTTTCTTGGATTCATCAACCTTGCATGGTTTCAAGGGTAGTGCCTTAGATTGAGGAATAGACATTTTGAAAAAGTTTCTTAGGCTACCTTGATGGTGGGACCTTGGTACAATTTTTTCTTAGCCATCGAGTCCTCCTAATTCAGGGTTCTCTTGATAGGCAATGCTAGAGATACTAGATCAAAAATATTGACAAATACTTGAGGGGTTTGGCTTGTACCTCCATAAATAATATAATGACTCTCCTCTCTATCACATCCAACACCACAACTGATACTTGTTGAAATTATGCTACATAATCATCCATTGTACCATGTTGTCTCAATTGGGCCAACTCTCTAAAATGTATCTTGGGGTCCTTCTTGTCAATCTATCCATGAGTCTATGTAAAATTGACATAGGTAAAAATATGATTATACCCTTGTGTGATATACCCATGATGCCAACACTCATGGGTTATGCCCTCCAAATTAAGAATTACAAATTTGATGGCTTCTTCTTCCAATATGGTGAGTGAAATATCTTTGTCCAACTTTCAACCCAAGTACATGTGATAATTTTCCCTGAATCATCAAGAGGGAGTTTCAACTTACTCAACCTCTACTATAAATCTCTACGAGGTTGTTATGTAGGAGGCCTCATATCTTTTCTTGTCCCATTCCTTGACCTGGCATTACAATAATTTACAAATAAAATCTTATTTCTAATATCTAGGTCAAGTCCCATGCACTCATCTATGCAAGCTTTGATGTTATATGTTGTTGAGTTATGCTTCTCTTCTTTGAGTGGTGTCTCTATCCTAGGTATAAAGGTTGGTTGAAATAGCCTAGTTGTTGATCTAGTTGCAGCTTTGTTATTACTTGTGTGATTGGTTGGGCCATTCTAATTTGAATTACTCCATTCACTTGTGATTTTATGTGTTGGTTTGGTGGAATTCAAGGTAGCATTCATGTTTTTCATTTACTAAGCCATTTGGATTAAAAATTAGTTTATTTATTCTTGCTTCTTGAGGAAAGCATCAAATTTATCTTCTTGATCTATCATGAGAGTCTTACCCTTTCTTCCTATTCTAAAACTAGTCTCTTGCTATGACGCTTCCAATTTTTCTCTCCCTCTCTACAACCCTTAGATCTCTTTGAATCCTCTCTCTCTCTATATATACATTAATTTCACCTACAAGCTAGTAGGACTATTAGCTCTAATACCAATGTTGTATTCCCAATAATAATTATTTTTTATTAGTCTTGTAATATATGGATAGTTTAAACTAGAATGGATTTAAACATAAATATCTACAACCCATTGATATTAAGGGTGAGTTTTTTGTCCCACTGGAGCACCATCATAGATGAACCCCCTCACAGACACATGTTTTTTGACCCTACCATACTGTTTGGGTACACACCCACCAACATGATGGATGAATGTTTGTTAGAGTTTAACTAGGAGCATCATAGGCCAACCAAATTCCATGGCTTGAGAATGAGGATGCCATCTTGTCTGCATGTCATAGTGATGTTGGAGGGTATTGGTAGGACTCCATATTCATCATTTTTAGGGGAAATTAAAAGTTGGTGGTGATTTCATCATTCAAGGTGATGTTGGAGGGTATTAGTAGGGCTCCATGTTCATCATTTTTGGGGGCAATTACAAGTTGGAGTGATTTCACCATTTAACACTTTAGTGGACCCTCCTTACACATAACTCATTGATAGTGTGAAATATGCTATAGGTTTGATTTCCATCATCTATTGTTCCTCATTATGGTAGGACATTGAACGGGTTGGTGCCATAGGTGGAGAAATTAGTGGATTCTAGGCATTATAAGGCCATGAAACATTTCATGGAGGAGGATTCTCAAAAAAATTAGTGGGTAGTCCCTTAAATTTTGTAGTGTAGTTTAAGATTATTTAGGATTATTTTAAAGTGTGTGGTCCCTTAAATTTTGTAGTATAGTTTAAGATTAAAAGTTTAAGCTCTTAAATTTATCAAAACTGATGGTCTCATGAATTTTATTATTTTGTATATTTAGTTAAGTAAAGTAAATAAATATAAAAAAATAATTGGTGGGAATATAAACACTCCATATGATTGAAAAGTGGTAGAAAATAATCCTAAGTTGGTGGGGAAATTTCTAGCCCCACCCCAATTGCACCTACTTAAATTTTTGAACTAAAATGTAGGGGTTGCTAATGTTGAGGAAAAAATTATCCTCAATCTTGTATCATTTTATTTTTTTCTTAATAGGACCCCCTACTCCTTTAAAATAGATCTTGGAGCCCCCCCATGGTACCTTACCCTAAGTCTTGTGAGTGTTGGGGTGTGTAAGATGCTATGCTAGTTGTTTTTTTATTTTTTATCTTCGTTCATTTACTATAGCATAGTTTTGATGTGGTTTTTGAACCCAATTATTTATTTTGATATGCTTTGTTTCCAGGTTAAGGTCTAAATGATGGGTTAGGCATAAATTTGTTTGGTCTTTCCTAGTTTTGAGTTGATTTTCACAGTTGATGAGTGTAAATTTTTGGGTTGGATTATGCTTGTTATTATATATCTAACTCTTAATATATTTGTGTATACACCTAAAAATGGTCACATCACAATAGTCTGGTAATTAATTAAATATTTTTAATATTTAATTAAATCTCTGAATTCAATCCACGTATAAATAAATCTAAATAATTTATTTATATTGTTCATTCTTTCACTTCGATTAAATAAATAAGTTTATTTAATCATCTTTTCTTATTCATTTCTTAATTAATTAAATAAACATTATGATTTATTTATATTAATTATCAATAATCTTGGCTTGAATATTTTATTCAAATAAAAATTAAATATTCTTTTCTTCTAAAAATCCTCTAGATTCCATCACAATTAAATATTCTAAATATTTAATTAAATTCTTCTAGATTCCATCACAATTAAATATTCTAAATATTTAATTAAATCTTCTAAATTCCATTCACAATTAAATATTCTAAATATTTAATTAATCCTCTAAATTCTATTTGTAATTAAATCTTCTATAGTTCTCAAATCAAAAATCAAACTCACATGAAATTAAATAAATTTATTTATTTAATATTGGATTATCTTCAACAACCGTGAAACAAACTTCCCAAAACAAAAAAATTAATTTATCTATTCTTGTGCAAGCTTGTTCCCATGGGTTGAAGACAAGGCTCCATTCTTCTCTCCAACCTCCCAACATTCTCCATCTTCTTCTCAACCTCTTCATCTCTCACCATTCAAATCTACCAGACAATCTCACAGCCATTGATCTTTGCCAGCCAGGATTTTTCCTACAAAAAGCTATAAAAGGACTGTTGAGTCTTTGAAATCACAGAGAAGCTTTCATATAGGAAACTATAGCCAATTTGCAATAGCATAGCCTTCTAGTATTCATAGCATTCTAGCATCATAGCATAGCATAGAATCATTCCATATCATGGCCTATTCACCTCATATCATAGCATCCATAATTCACAGTCCCTGTGCATAATCTATAACCCCTGTGCATATCCGTATTAGCATTTTCACTCCACTAGCACATAGGATAGAGAAGCACTTTCCTTTGCACACTCATTCTGTAGGTTGCCATTCAGAGAAGCTTTGCTTACACAATTTGAGAGCAGTAGCTTCAAACAAATCCCTGGAGATAGAGGAAAATGGAATAGCTCTGAAGAAGCTCTATTTGTTTAATTTTATTTCAATTTATCTTGCTTTCTTTGGTTTAATTTTTCATTTTGTGTGATTTGTTTATCTTATTTTGATACACATATATCTATCACACAATTTGTAACTAGTCTATTTTTTAAGGGCGAACCCTATTAATGCATCTAAAAAACCTATTTAGAGAAAAATTAACACTCCCAAAAGTGTGGTATTTCAATTTGTGATGGACTACAACATTATAAAATATCAAATATGATACGTGCAAGGTGTACACAATCTATCCAACATTTATAACTTGACTTATGGAGAATGGAAATACCTTGACCATAATTTTTCTTAAAATTTGAAGAGGGTAATCTCTAATAAATATTAAAATGAGACTTAGATCCATCAATATAAACACCAACATCCTTAGGAATTTTTTCTGTAGAATCACCATGTAGAGATGAAGGTGGATAACAATAAACAACATGATCTATATACAAAGGGGGGATTTTATAATATTTGTTATTTACTCTATATTCCCCAACACATGAAGTTGTAAAACTAAGTGAATCCCTATCATCCTTAAGGTCAACATTACGTGTAGATAAAGAAAGGATTGTGTTTGGTAATGATAAATGTATAATCAATATATTTAGATAAACCAAAGTAACATCAAAAAAACCAATAAGGATTATCATCTTATTGTATGAAATATTTGTTATTGTTATGAATAAAATGTAAATCCCTATAAAGCATTTAAGGGACTTTGGCACCCCAATGGCATGCATCCATGGAAACTCCAAAATATTATTGTACATTGTCAATCTAACCATCACATGGAATATAATATCAACTCTAGATGGCTTGAGTGTAAGGGAAAAACTAATAACACTAAGTGAATATTTCCCTACATTATCAAAAGCCTTAAGGTTGGCCTCTAGTTTTGTAAAAAATTAACATAAAATTTTATCAAAAAATGTTTACTATAAATATTCAACCTATATCCATTATCAAAAAAACTCTTTCGACTATGTGTTCCCTAAATTTAACCATAATATACAAAATTCCCCTAAATAACTTGGGTATTAGGTAACTTGTGATGCTCTCATGAAATCATATAATAGTTCATAAGAATGGGCTCAAGTATGGTAGTCACCTCTATATGATTAACATATAATCATATATGAATATTATCTAAATGTTTTTAAAAATATATCTATATAACTATGATGTATACATGAGATATTAAAGATATATTTTTGTTGGATTATTCTTAATTTAAGAAATTAAATCATATCCTTATCACTATATAAAAAATCTAGTTGAGTAGTTTATACAATGTTTAATCCCCTAGCCATTCATTAATAAGTATGCCTTACTAATTGATAACATTGAGAAATACATGCCTCATAGAAAGTGAGAAGATTGTGTCAAGATGAATTAGCTAGAACATGTAATAAACTAGGGGAAAAAGTAAAGATATAGAATGAGTCACACCCCTATTAGGTTGCTTAGTATGGAGCACCTTTAGGAGGTCTAGAATTATAGATATTGTGAACATCAAGAAAGGAGAGAATAACATCAAAAGAAATAGTGTCACAAAAATGTATTTATGAATCTCTATTCCTAAAGCTCTTACAAGAATACCCACAACAAGGATAAGTTAATGAATCATAAGTGGATACAAATTAGATACTAGATACAAAAAATAATTAATCTCATTAACCAATCTTCTATTAATAAAGTTGTGTAATTCTATATAAACCAACATTATCACCTTTCATTTTTTTATATAACCAACCACTTTGAGTATTTGTGGTGTGCTTATACTATTCAATTCATGTAAGGAGATAGTATCGCTTTCTACTTCCTTTGAATTATCATGCTCAAGCTCCAAATTTGGTTCTTTTGTAGCTACTTCTACCTCTTTTGCAACCTCATTCTTAGTAATCAATAGTATTTTCTCACTATTAGCATACTTATTACCCTTAGACCATTTTCTATCAAATTCAAACATGCCTTTTTCTCTTTTCTTTGTCTCTTGTTAAGGAGTGAGCTTACTAATTTGTATAGGGTTAAAGAAGTCTCCATTTATATCAATAGGATTAGTTACATTTTTTTCTTTTTCATCTTATGGTTTTCTCATATGAAACTTTTGATGGTGTATTTTGGTTGCTCAATATACAATGTTTGTTGCATCGTTTTCCTAGCTATACAAGGCTATAAAAAATGAAAATTAAGCTTGATTTGATCATTTAAGTCTATTGACATAGAGTTGTAGCCTTTGATAAGGTGTCACATATTGAGCTCAAATTGCTAATATTATATGCTCAACATTATATTTGGTTATATACCTAATTTGTTTTAAATTTGTTATTTGGGTGAAATAATTTCTCTTTCATGAATGCTCATAGTGAGTTAGTAATTGTAAAGGAGGGGATTCACTACTCCCGAGTCTCTAGGACAAGGAAGAGTTTGTAGGGAGTTAATATCCATTGATTACCTCAAAGTAAAAAGTTCAAGTGCCAAGATACAAGATGAAAGAGATTACAAAAATGTAATTAAATGAAATACCAAGCTAAGAAGGGAAAATGAATATTAACATAATCTTGTAAATAGTTACAAAATATAGGTTATAGAAATAGAAAGAGGAGAACTTAAAAAATCTTCTCTCAAGAGGAAAGAGTCATGGCCAATGAATGTCAGTGTGCTACATGGAATTCTGCATCCTACACTGTCATCCCTGTCAGGTCAGGAGATAAAAACCAAAAAATAGCAAGTTACCAACTCTTCGGATTTGGAAACTTGCACACAACAAGGATGAGGAAAAGAGTTGGGACTATTTTGGGGCTTGCCTTAGTCAAACCCCCATTTTGGTGTTTCCACCTCCATGGAAAACCAAATAGATAGAAAATATATGAGACATGAAATAAAATAGACAAGAAATGTGATAAAGACAAATCTCGCTATGGAGGAGAACCCATATCACAAATAAAATAAGACATGATGAGTATATTTGTAAATAGACAAGATAAGACAAAGTAATAAGAGAGAATTACCTTGATAGTTTGTGGCTCCCTCTTGGCTTGATAGATGAGACATTGTATGCTTGCAAGAGAGCCTTGGTTGTTGATGAGATGTGAATCCAGTAGAGTTTCACTACAGAGAAGAGATGTAGAAGAGAAGAGAGAAAGGGAGAAAATTGGAGTGAGAAGTGAGAATGAATGAGAATAGAAGTCAAAATGGAGTTTTATGAGGTTGCATGGGTGAGAAGAGCTGTTACATCTATGATTCTATCATGATGACACATGTCAAGGGAAAATTTTGTGATATTCCCTCATTTAAAATGAGAAAGTTTGAGGATGCATGCATGCCACATAGATGTCCACATGTTACGCATACGTCCAACTAAAAAATTTACAAGAAATAAAGTGGAAAACTACTGACACTTTATCATTGTACCTTATGGAGTTGAAATTGTGAAATTTTGACTCATAAGGTTTTTGTCATAAATGTGGTTGAGCATCATAAATGTAGCAGGTTGAATGCACAAGTGTGAAATTTACATGGGGTATAATTTTATGACAATACATTTTTCCCCCACATTAGTGAGCTAAATTTTTGAAGAAAAATTACCTACACTAAAGTAGAAAAGAAAAAATTAGTGTGAAATTCAAAATTTGAAAATTTTACAAATTTGCATGCTAAAAGGATACTATAGAGGCCGCAAAGGTTGAGCAAGAGGATACTAATGATGCCCCCAATATTTGAGCTCAATGAGAAAATACAACGTTATATGCAAAGTTTCATTTTGCAAAACTCAAATTTAGGCCAATTTCAAATATTAGAAGAAGCTAACACAACGAGAAGAATGCTTAAGAAAAATTTGGTGGTTCAGAAGAAAAATATGATGAAAAGGTTAATATATCCCCCTCTTGTTTTTGCCCCTAGTTAGGTGGGGTGAAAATAGGAAGGATGGAAGCAACATTTTTTCCATTAAAAATGGACAAAAATGACCTATATATAGTTGGGTAGGCCCATAGAGGGGTCATTTTCACTATTCACGATGAGGAGTTTGTTGACTTTTGTGAGGGAGAATTCAAGAAAATTCCTTGTAGATGAGATTATATGACCCCAAGGATCGAGCAAATATAAATAGCAGTATTTGAGGGTGGCGAGATTGATGAGGTATGAGTAATTTAACCCAACTTTGTCTATTTAGTGTATTTTTTAAAATTTTCTCCTCCTCAAGCAATGCAGGTGTTCAGATGGCATGGAGGCATCTAACTAGTGCATTGTCGTCCAGATAGCACATCCCTCCAATCATGTTGGTATCTAGCTTGTGTAATAACATCTAGGAGGTATTTGGCCTCAGATGTTAGCACGATATGTAGAAATTTGAGAGGCACACTGACGTCCCAAAGGTGAACATAGAAGAAATTTGATGTAGAGATAGATTTTTTTTTGCTTATGATGTAAATGGAATTGACGCAAATTTTTATTCTATTGCAGGAGTGGTCAAACATTAGAGAGCATATGACCAGATACCTAATAACATTATTGCATGATCACAACAACCATATGCACCCAAATGACCAGGATATACTACAACAGGTAGACCTTTGGTGGGTCTACACCATGCCAGAGATCTAATATCACACACCGATGCTTATGGTGCTCATGGAGCATTGGGATGTAGATACCTGCACCTTCCACCTATTGATGGATGAGATGATTGTCATGTTGGAGAACATATATTGCATCATTAGGATACCCATCCATGAATAGTGGGTTGCCTACAATGAGATGAGGACGACACATGATATTGCAAAGGGTCAACAATATTGTGTCGAGCGGGTGGACCTAATAGACACTATAAGCCACATCTACATGCGATGGCTTGAGTAGGGGAAAGTGGCCATTCCACTCATTTGGAGAGTCATGATTGTTACAATCACCCTTTGTGTCACAATGGATGGGTGAGGCTCACACCTACACAGGGGCCTCGTCCATTGCATTTGGGCGATAGAGGAGCAAGGGAATGTCTTCACCTTGGGTTAGAGCATATTGGCCCACTAGTACCATGACCTTGAATGCTATGTATATTATGAGTATCACAATCTCACAACCTATATGCTCCTATAGGTGTGGGTGTTCATGCATATCAAGTGTACACATCCAGTCAGGTTTCCCTAAGGTATCACACTTAGTACACCCATGGCCCATGCATACCCATTAGTGTGTGACTGGAGATATAGTGAGCTTGTTTTTTGGAGATTGAAGTTTGATTCTTTCCAGGGAAAATACATTAGGTGGTGTCCTTATAAGATGATGGGGATTTGGCCCATGAATAGGAGGTAGTTGCAAAACATGCAACACAATTAGTTTTTAGAGGGGAAATCAGATTACATCGTCATCCCCTATTACATGCATTGGGTTGCCTAGTAGTTCAGGTAAGTGTAGACCATATCTCCAGCGCTTCCCACATACATTCAATTAGTGAGGAGCACCACATGAGTGGGCATCATCCTCATCTAACCATGGTGGATGTCATGGTTAGTGACAACAAGTCAGACAATGATGACCAACCTCTAGCTCTGCCTACTAAAGATGTCAACATCTCCCATGATTTTGTGCAGTGGTGGATGATGGTTGGTAAGACCCTAATTTTCTCAACAGATGCCCCCATGGGCCATGGTGGTGTAGAGGGGACATGAGGTCAGGATTACATGGCGATGACAAAAATGAAGGCGAGGCAATGGCAGGTGAAGTGATAGAGAGGCTAAGATGACGGTGGAGGGTGTCATCACCTCCATTGGCAATCCCTGTCTCATCAATGCCACCTTTGAGTCAAGCATTCATCCCTCCTATGACGACTACAATAGGACTCACTGTTGCACCCGCACTTGATCCACATAGGCAAGCTAGGGGACCTAGGTACTAATGTGATGCATGTTATTTCCTTTCACTACTTTTTACTTTGTTTTATCTCATATATATACATATGTTTTGATATAATATCGTACTTATTGCGTCCACTTGTTTTGTGGTTGCAATTGACACATAGGAGTGGATCACCTTCATTGGGTGATGGATTGTTGAGGTGGCCTTGACCATACCTATCTAGGGGAGTATCCTAGATGCTTACATGCCAATTTAAGTGGGACAACATGCCCACCTTTTCATTCGTGTAGCACGGTTGAGGATTTCTTACAAGGAGGCGCACATGGAGACTATTTAGAGGGTCACTAACCTCACCTTGGTGACCAAGCAACATGATCAATGCTTGGTGAAGCTTCATATTGTACTAGTCGAGCAAGATCAAGCAATGACACAAGAAGAGAGTGTCATAGTGGCTTGTGACACCCTGGAGAACTGACTTGATGACCTCAACAAGCAAGCATAGGAAGTTAGGCTAGTCATTGATTCCCAAGTGTAGCAACTTCAAGAGGAGCTATGGAAAGCTTGTGAGCAGGAGGCTAGGCTATGGGAGGAGGAAATTAATTTTTGGGGAGAGGTTTGAGAACTACATGCATGAAGCATGTTTGTGTTGTGGTTTCATCAATCACATTGACTTGCATCCATTTAACACCCACATCCACCACCATTGGTAGGACCAAAGGGCTTAGGGAGCTATGCACCTAGGGGCTCGAGGCCCATTTTGTATACCAGATCACATTATTTTGAAGTATAGCCTTATTTGTGATGTACAAACATATACAGACATACAATCACCACAATTTGATATAGTGGTGGGACACATGTACATGATATTTTGATATATACATAATATATATATATGATATTTTATGTGACATCATGGTGCTCTTATGTGTACTTTAATTTCATGTACAACTATGTGATGGATTTATGTTTATGGATGCATGTTTAGAATAGATGCTATCATGATCTAATAAACACACATTGGATGTATGTTAAATTAAATACTATGATGATCTAATTTCCTAACCAAAAGACTTAATCAAATACAATGCATGGATACACACTATAATAAAACACATGCATATATATAATTCCTAATTAAATAAATTAAGTACATACACATGTTCACATCATAACATATAATGCAAATAATGTGTTAATGAAGTAATTTCAAAGAATAACAAACTACAATCCCTAAGGGACAAGCATCATGCGTATGCCACATAGACACTATCCATAGTATTGATGAAGATGCATCACATTAATAAGTTCTTTTAGAGGCATTCCATCTATAGATGATATTCCATAGGCACCAAAACCATACACAAAGACGATTATGTAAGGACTTAAGCCATTAGGGTTGAACTTCCCCTTTTGATCAGGTGGCACATTTACATTTCTCTGATTCTCATAGAGAACAAGATCACCTACCTTGAAAGTTCAAGAAAGAACACCTTGATTGTAATGTTTAGAAATAGATAATTGATAAGCTTGGAGATGTTCAAGGGCCTGCAATCAACACTCGTTGAGAAAGTCAAGCTAATACAAATGATCAACATGATGAGTGTCATCACCAATCAACCCTTTAAGGGAAACTTGCAAAGATGAAATTTCCAACTCCAAAGGCACGATAGCCTCGAAACCATACATGAGGTTGTAGAGGTTTGTGCTAGTATCTATAGAAACACTCATGCAATAGCCCCACAAGGTGTACATTAATTGAGTATGCCAATATTTATTGTGTTTATTCATTATTTTTTGAAGAATCAACCCAAGAGTTTTATTAGATGCTTCAGCTTGGCCATTAGATTGAGGATAGTATGGTGTAGAAAAGTGATGTTGAATATGAAACTTTTCTAGGAATCACTTCACCTCTTTGTTCTTAAATGAAGTACCATTATCAAAAACAAGGGTGAAAGGAAATCTAAAATGAGCAATGATATTATTTAAAAGAAAGCTACAAATTTCTTTAGCATTCATGGATCACAATGGAACAACTTTAACCCATTTCATAAAGTAATCAATAATGGTAATGGTGAAGGTATATCCTTTAGAAGAAGAAGGTGATATTTTTCCAATAATATCCAACCCCCATTTCGCAAATGGCCAAGGAGAGGTCTAATTTTGAAGCACTTAAGTAGGAGCCTAAATGAGATTACTATGTTGTTAACATTGAGGACACTTCTTGACAAAGGAAAAGGAGTCTTGTTCCATTGTTTTCCAAAAATATCCCATGTGAATCAATTTACACACCAAGGATTTGCCACCAAAATGTCCACCCCCAAAGATTGAATGGGCTTCTTGAATGGAAAGGGGTATTTCAGCCTTAGTGAGACATGGAAGAAGAAGACCATTATAATATTTTTGATAAAGAATGTCAAAAAGTATAACATATCAGACTAAAAAAAATTGTATCTAAGAGCAAGCATTTTTAGTCACATTGTCTAGAAAATTTCCTATCTTCAGATAATTATAAACATGAGAATACCATTCCCTTGAGTATATGTGAGCATACACTCACACATCAGGTTTAGGTTGATTTGAGATAGTAGGAGAGCGAAGAATGTAAACCACAAAGTGTTATTCTTATGCACCATCATCCAAAGACACAAGGGAGTCTATACATGCCATTGCATCCTCATGCCAATTTTCTCTCCTTCTGACACTGTCTATTGTGAAAGAAGATAAATGATCAAGAAAGGATAAGGCCAAGTCCTGATACTAAGATAGCTTATTATGCTTAGCCTAATATGTTCCTATAATTTGATTTACAATAATTTCAAAATCACCATGAGTGTGATGATGTTTAATGTTTGAAGCCATTGTGGCATGCAAGCTAGCAATAAGGGCTTCATGTTTAGCAATGTTTTTGGTGCAAAGAAATTCTAATTGAAAGGATAGAGGAATTGGCTTACCTTCAAGTGAGACTAAAGCTACACTTGCCTGAAAGCCAATTCAACACCTCGGTCCATCGAAGTACATATTCCATATAGATTCATGGTCTATTGTGAAGAAATTTTCATGCAAAAATAAATCTAGATTATGGAAAGAGTGAGATGA
Organism: Sequoia sempervirens; assembly: GCA_007258455.2. Taxonomy (NCBI): domain Eukaryota; kingdom Viridiplantae; phylum Streptophyta; class Pinopsida; order Cupressales; family Cupressaceae; genus Sequoia; species Sequoia sempervirens. The sequence goes on from VDFB02000003.1 coordinate 757,718,695, forward strand.
GGGAGCTTCTACCAATTGATTGGAAAAAACTTGAAAAAACTTGACCTTTTATTGCTTTTGAGTTATGAACTTGATGTCAAAATCAAAGAGCAACATTACCCATTTTGCCAACCTACCAAAAAAATCAGTTCTAGTGAACAAATGTTTAAGAAGATCAATTTTCACAATAACATGATGTGCCCATTCTTATGACCCACCGATTCACACAAAACGAACAACCAACGATGGGGGTGGAGTGACAGTAACGGCTAGGAAAGGAACACATCCCCCTATTGGTGTAATTAATTATTTAATTACACTTTAGCATAAGTTTACTTAGGAATTATTAAATTCCTAGGTTATAGGTTGTTATCCTTATCTTGTTGAGCTATCTTGTTGCTCAAGATAAGATTAGGGTTATGCATCTTTTCTTTTATAAAGCAAATCATTCTCATGTAATTATCAATTCCTGAATAATATTATTTGTACATATTTTTCAAAGCTTCTACTTTTTCTGTGGAAGGTTTTTGTGGTTTGCATTTTAGATCTTGGTTTCTAACATGGTATCAAAGCTTCGATTTGCAACCCCTTCTCATCTTTTTTGGAGGAATACATTATAGAGCTCGTTTGGGGTCCCTTGAGGGTTTCATTCCTTGAGTATATTTATGCAGCATTTTAGATCAGATCGGGGTTTTCCATTGGATTCAGAGAGCTGGAAAGAGTTAGAAATGGCTTTTATTTCATTCATTTTGGTCACCATTTTCCAAATCTATGAGGGTTTCAAGCTCAGCAATTTTTCTAAGAGATCTAGGGGTTGCCTAATTTTTTGGGCAATTTGGGCTAAAACAGAGCTCACCGTTGAATTCACAGTGCCTAAAAACCCCTACTTTCATATAAAATTTGTCCAGTTTGGAAAAAATCATCTAGAGAGGCAAAAACAATTTGCAAGGAGGTCGTATGGCCTCCCCAACATGCAAAATGAGGCACATTTTTTGAAAAAATTAAAAATAAATAAATTAAAAATTAAAAAAACTCTGAAAAATCAACACTCCCTATTCAAAAGGAGAGCACCACCCCAGCGCCACTCGGTGGCCACTAGAGCACCACCCTCCAGTGGCGGCCACCACTCCATAGCCCATTCGCCACTTCACCTGGTCACTAGCCCCCGCAGGCTTATACTTGAAGCAAGCAGTTCCATTGGGAACCAGTGGCCTGCGCTCTAGCCCCCCGCCATTCGCAGCACCTACCCCAATCACATGGGTGACTAGGGGCTCAGCCCCAAGTGCTTTCCATTAGTGCCCTGGTCCACCCAGGCGACCAAGGGCTTTAATTTTTTAGCCCCTGAGGGCTTTTGGAGGCCTTACTAGGTAGTTTTGGAGTAGTTTCATGGAAATGGACATAACTTGGACATACGACATCATTTTTTTGCAAATGAGATATCATCATAAAGATATTTCGACGCTCTATGCAATGGTGTAGGTTTTATTTTTTGGTTTTTTCCTTTTTGATGCCTTTTTCAGCCTTGGAAGTTAGATGTTGTTGTTTTCACTCTGGGAGACATATCTTTTGACTTGCTTATTTGTTTTTCGTGATTCAAGCAGCATTGGAAAGTTGGTTTTGGCCTCTATGCAGATCTGAGGTCCTTTTCAAAAGATGTGTACCTTATTTTGTGCATGCATTCATTTTTTGTTTCATACACTAGGTTTGCATTTTCGCTTTTGTTTATGTAGTTTCTACATATTTCGCATTCTCTCCTTTTGCAATCATTGGGTATTGTAATAACAAACTGATATAAAGTTCCATTAAGGGGGGGTTCTTGCATCACACTTTCATATTGGTGAAAAATCGCATGAGTTTTTCTAGTTTCCTATTGTTTCTTTTAGCTTCTTTCTTGCTTAGTTGAACACATTGTTGGTTCACATCGGTTCACAATTTAGATTGAGAGTTCATGGTTATTAATCCATATTGGTTGAGATCCTTCTCAGTTTGAGGGCCATACTTTATGGTTAATATTCCAGAATCTTCATGGTACTCGTCTTATGGAGTAGTTTTAGTTTCAGTTTGGCATTGGCATCGAGAGACACAACTTCTAGATTTTGTCATCATTATGGGGGGCTTCATTTTTTCATCTATTGTTGCTTTTAGATTCTAGGGTTGATCCAGTATGTGAGTTTTCCAGTGTTCCTTGGCATCAGGTATGTTGTTGCATTTGTGATTCTATTTTGGTTTCTTCCAAATAGAAGTATCTTTCCTTGCTTTCCAAATTTGGGGTTCCAATGATTCTTTGCAGTAGTTCATTTCATTGAGGGGGGGTTTTTTCCATTGGGTTTTCTCTCTCTTTACATTTGTAAATGGGTACCTAATCAGGCCTTGTTGTCGAGGCTCATCTTTGCATAATAATTTGCTTCTCCCTAAGTTGTACTTGTGGGTGTAATTAATTATTTAATTACAATTTAACATAAGTTTACTTAGGAATTATTTAATTCCTAGGCTATAGGTTGTTATCCTTATCTTGTTGAGCTATCTTGTTGCTCAAGATAAGATTAGGGTTATGCATCTTTTCTTTTATAAAGAAAATCATTCTCATGTAATTATCAATTCCTAAATAATATTATTTGCACATCTTTTTCAAAGCTTCTGCTTTTTCTGTTTTTCTCTTATGTGGAAGGTTTTTCTATTCGAGTCCCTTTCTCAACTATAGGCCAAAGGAGTGGGAGGGTTTAATAGGGCCCTCAACTATCCCTAGGATGGGGCCCCTATCAACTTTATTTTCTATATCACAAAAATAAGAGTGGGACATTGTTTCTCCATGGTAGAATAACAAGTTTCGTAATCAACTAGAATATGGTTAATGTAGTAGACCACTCTTTCTTTACCATCATCATCATTTTGAGCTAAAAGGGCTGCTAAGGCATGAGGTGATGCAAAGATATAAAGAGAAAAAGGGTTTATCCTATACAATTGACATTAATATAGGAGGTTTGGCTAAATAACTTTTGATTGACTCAAAATAGTTTTTCCCTCTCATCATCCCATCGAAAGTGAACACCTTTCTTCAACAAATGTGTGAAGTGAAAGGTGTGAACAATCAATTGGGATACAAATCTATGAATTTATTGAATCTTCCCCTAAAGACTATGTAGCCGAGAGATGGTTTTAGGAGGCATGTTAACAATTGCATCAATATTATTTGTATTGACTTCAATTCCATGGTGAGAGATGATGAATCCTAAAAGATTTCCAGCATCTATGTCAAAGACACACTTAACAAGATTTAGCCTCATTTTATAGAGTTGAAGGCTTTCAAAAATAAGATGAAGACTCTCCACATGATCTTGACAAGTTGTAGACTTAGCCAAAATATCATCGATGTAATCTTCTAGAATCTTGTGAATGAAATCATGGAAGATAAGATTCATTTCCCATTGGTAACTTTCTATAGCATTCTTTAACCCAAACAACATGACTACATAATAGAAGGCACCCCAAAGGGTAGTGAAGGTTGTCTTGTACCTATCTTTCAGTTTAATATGGATCTAGTTATAGCCTGAGAAGTCATCCATGAAAGAGAATAAGGTATGGCCCATGGTCGAGTCTACAATAAATCAATATTAGGAAAAATAAAATCATCCTTAAGAGAAGCCTTATTGAGATCACAAAGTCAATACAAATGTGAATATGGCCATTAGGTTTGTTGACAATAATGAAATTTGATATCCAAGGTGAATAGCCAATATGATGAATAAAACTAACTTTTAAAAGCTTATCTATCTCAGTCTTGACTAATAAGGCAACCTTGGGATTCATCTTTCAAATATTTTGCTTAACAGTTTTAGCATCAAGACATAGAACGATATTGTGAACCATCACAAACTCATCAATATCGGGCATGTCCTTGTATGACCAAGCAAAGATATCAAGATGAGCATGTAGCGAATCAAAATTTTGTTTAGAATCTTCTAAAGAAAGGAACTTTCCAATCTTAATAATTTTTTTAGAAGACTTAGGATCCATGAAAACATTAGCAGTATCTCATTTAAGGAGAGTACTATGGTCTTCAAGATGAGAAATAGGAACATCATCATCCACATTAGACAAATGAGTCTTCTCATCAATGCACATAACTGATTCTCCAAAGTATGCTTGTTTGTTCAAGCAATACATGAATTGTTGCTTATGGTGATAAGAAGGAAAATGAGAGTAGAAACCTAAGAATTCTTCTAGTGTTTCCTTTGAAGAGAAGAAATTAAGAGGAACTTTGTTAGAGTCTACTTTACTTTCAATCAAATCAAGATGAATTAGTTCAAGAGAATGAGGTTCAACATAAATCATGTTGATATCCAACCATGGTTTTTGTTTAGATTGCATGTGAGAGTATCCAAGCCCCATTTTATGCTTATGTGGGTTACATTCTATAGGGACTTGAACACCTTGTTCATTATGCCCACAACCTTTTATTCCATAACCATATTTAGAAAGAAGGTTGAACCCAGGACCGTAACATGATTGTAATTCTTGAGGAGGAGGATCTATGTAGAGAGCATCATTCCAACAATGGGAATCATAATCCTCTATAGGATCACAATCACCCTTCTTGACGGGAATAAAATATTAACCTCTTTAGAAGAAGCATGGTTATCTTCTTTAGTAGAAACACAATCATTCTCCCTAACAAAAGCATGACCATTTTCCTCAATGGGAGGACAATCAACTTTCTTAATAGAGGCATATGAGACTGTTGAAATGTCAAGATGGATAGGATCAACTTTGTATTATGTTGCATCCCTTACATGGAGACTATATGTTCGGTTATGTATTTCGAATACAATGATAGTTGCAAGTAACTGCTTTTATAAGATTATGACATTGGGAATGAACAACTATTCTTTTATCGTAACTGTAATGTTAACAAACTTTTTATTTTTCCAGTGAATTTATTGTCCATGAGAAGTTGAATGAGATCATGAGATCAAATTCAAATGCATACTATTGAGCCGTTGAGAATGATCTAATCCCTGATCCTTGTTAGTGGATGCAGGATTGCTGACGCTATGAGGAAAAGGGAAATATCATCAGGAAGAGGATGTGGTTAATAATGGAACAATTTTATCATCAAACCTAGAGTCGAAGCAAGATAGTTGTGTCGACGTCATTACCTTGGCCATAAGTAAATTAATATAATTATTGATTAAGTGAGTCAATTTAAATTATGTATCATTAATCTCCTTTAGAAGTGGAGAAAATCAACTCTTGGAATATATCTTAGAAGGAGATAAAATATTAAATTATATAATAGCCATAATTTTAAGAGTCATCGATTTAAATACAAAGATATATAAATATTCTTAAGCCATGGTGTTAAAATAAAAATTAAATGAATAAAATATTGAGTCGTCGGTGGAATTGGAAGGTCTTAGCTTCTCCACCAGCTTTCCATCATACTCTGGAAAAACGGCCAAGAGACTAGCCATGCAGCCGCCAACTCTTGGAATTCTTGCAACAAAATTTTCTAATAAGCTTCTTTCTTAATTTTGATGGGAACTCTTTTTCGGGAAGGGAAATCTCTCTCTCTCACACACAATTTGGGGATTACTGGCTCTTTTTCCTGCATTCACTTTTGGTCTCTGTTTCTTTCATTCGATCATTCCACCCTGGCTTTAATTCTCTGCACTAGCCTTAAATGTCTGTGGGAATCATTCTCAGTTGGGTCGCTCATTGAAAGTTTCTTGGCTTTCTCTCTCAAATCGGGCGTTCTTTCATTTCGAGTTTGTCTCTGGACATTGGAATTGCTTGTCTCCATTAGTTTGGCTTATTGGAGTTTGGCATAGGGGAAAACTCAAGGGCAATGTAACTCTATTGATGCAATTATCTCACCAACGCGAATTCTTCATTGTGAAACGGGGCATTCGTTTTTGGCTCTCACTCCTTAAACATGGGCGGAATTTCATAGCAATCTTTGTAAGCTTATTTGAGAGACATACACACTTCATTCTATCGGCGTCGACCTGGGATAATTCTTGGTTGAGCATGGAAGAGCGTTGGTTGCAATCTGTGTCACCTTGGCGGATCATTTGAATTATCAAGCAGAGCTTTTATGAGTTTCAATTATCCAGGCACGCGGTATGGTAGACCTTTAAATGTGTTACCCAGCTTGGATAGCATTAAAATGTGAGTGATACTAATTTGCATATATAATTTTATTAAAGAAAATCTTTCCCAAACAGAAGTAGAATAGAAATTCTTTTTGGATGCTAAATACTCCATAAAATGGAATAAACAGTTAATTTGAGCTTTATCGCCCATCTAATAACCCTTATGAGTTGAGCTCTTTTTGATTTAACATTGGCTCTTTTTTACTCAAACCCAAGTCAAGCTCTTTTTCTTATTTCCTTATATACTGATCTTAGTAAATCTAAGAGGAGTAAAATTGCAATCTTTAATTCTAAATCACTGTGGTCTACTCAATCTTTCCTGGAACTCAAATCTGTTCCAAACCATGTTAATCCTTTGACAATCGAAGAGTAAATCAAATCTAAGAATATCTTGAACAGAGAATAGTGAAAGTGTCCTCCCTTGTTATATGTAAGATTTAGCTTATGTATTCTTGAGAAAAATAATTTTGGCCTGAGCTTTTTCCACCCCTTCTCATCTTTGTAATTTTGAGGGAAACTTCACCTGATTGAAATCTATGTTGCATGAATTGAGCATCATTCTCTGATATATTATTTCATCTTAAGGTATGACTTGATTTTTTAATCACCCAAAGAAGTAATTTGGTGTATATTAAGTCTCAAAGGATCTCAGAATTCGACTCTTGCTTATTCCAGTACATTCTCGATGGAATTTTTTCTTGTTGATCTTGCATATTTGATGCCCTTGTTTTGTATTCCCTCTTCAGTCATCAATCAGATTGAACTAGAGTCCGTGAATGCATTTTATCACCAGGGTCTTATCAGTTTATAAACTGGTCATAGCTCTCTCTTTCATTCTATTTAAAATTCTGAATCGAACCATGTCTCTCCTTGTCTTTTTGAGACCATTAACTTGATGAAACCTTCTTGAAGGACAAGTCTCATCTCCTTTTTCTTATGTGTTAAGTATACCAAATGATCTTTAAAGAGGTGATTTGACATCAAGCCAGGACCCTCTTATATTCTTAATATTATCTAATGCACGAGGATTTTAGAAAAAAGATTTGAATTCCAAGTATTGCAATTCAAAACACAGAATCCTTATTGTCTAATAAGACTCCTTAAACTCTCCTCATAAGTTTGAGAAAAGTAGATTATTATTACTTAGATGAGATAAGTCATAAGATGAATTCCTCTCCTTCTAAAAAGGATAACATCATAACCCTTAAACAAGATGTGAATCCAAACCAATTTCTTGTAGTGTTAAATCTTAAGGTTAAGACTTAACCTCGAACTACGAGAAGATCAATAACCAAACCAATTATGGTAAGATTAAAACTTGAGCTTAGAATTGTCATGTCGAGCAAGGGTGAGAATGCTAACAGCACAAGAGTTCCAGAGACATCGGCAAAAGAGTGCCAGAGACATCGGCATAGGAGTGCCATAAATTATTAAAAATCCTTGGCCAAGGTATGATGCTAGTTAGGCAGTAGTCAGCTATCATGATCCGGATATACTTCTGGTCAGGATGATCCATCTGGGTAGGAGGAACCTACAAAGGAGGGATCGATCAGTAGTATAGGTTCATGACACCAAGCTCAGAGGCATGATGATAATTTTATCCATGTTGATTACCCTCGTGAAGGGTGGGTTCTTCAATTGAAGAAACTCGGGAGACCAGTAGGTCTTGGTTGGGTGGTAAAGCCCCTGATGATGATCCTCTCTCCCTCATTGAAAAGGAAGTATAAGTATAACAACATGAAGATGAGGTCAAATTTATTTCTTCCTCACTCGTAAATCCAGTTACATGCAAAGCTAAATAAAGTTATTTTCATTTATGCAATGAATGCTATTCTTTTATGTTAAATGTATGTTGTAATATTTTGCAGTTAATTAGTTAGACAGTTATTTAGTTATTGACCTTCTGTGAATGGTTGATGGAAAACAGTTAGATGTTACAATTCAGCTGAAACTGAAAACTTATAAGTTAGTTGGAATTTAAATTGAATTAGTTGAAATCGATTTGGAAACCCTAGTTTGAATCAAGTTAGTTGCTTTTTTAGTTGAAGTGGTAGATGGTATTCATTCTCCCTAACAAAAGCATGACCATTTTCCTCAATGGGAGGACAATCAACTTTCTTAATAGAGGCGTATGAGACTGTTGAAATGTCAAGATGGATAGGATCAACTTTGTATTCTCTAAGAAAAGCTTTGGTGAAGTGTAAGGATCCCCAATCATCACCAAGACATGCATTCAATTCAGACGAAGAATTAGAAGGGATAGACTTAGGATTCTCAGCTTTGAAATGATCTTCTCTAGGGACATTAATCTCATAAGTGGATTCAAATTAGGCACTACTAAAGAGGATATCAACACATTAGAAGATAAGGAAGGAATGCAATTTTTATGAGTGAAAGCAACTGAGGTTTGACCAGAAGTTTCCATTTCACAAAGGTCTATAGCATCAGGGTCAAACTTGATTATAATTACTTTGTTATCGGTGACATTTTATACAATGATGCAAAGTAGAAGTTACTACCCCCAAAGCATGAATCTAGGGTCTTCCCAAGAGAATATTATAAGGTAGATCTCCTGACATAACACAGACTAAGGTGGGTATGGTAATGGTTCCTAACCTCAAAGGTAAGATTATTGTGCCTAGGGCTTGTCAACCAACATTATCGAATCCACAAATTTACAAAGAAGAAGCAACAAGAGAAGATGAATCGATCTTAATCTTAGTTAATACATCAATTATACATACGTTGAGAGCTAAAATGGTGTCAAATAGAGCATGCCTAATACCAATGTTGTTAATGTTAATTATAACCATTATAGGATCTTCTTGCTTTTGTACTTCTAGAGGTGGGATTTCTTGTGGATAGGATGTAATATTTAGTGAATCCACATAAATATGAGCCATCAATATATTAACATCCATCAACTTAGTAGAAGAAGGAAAGAGGATCTTTTGTGAAGCTTCCTAAAGCATAGCCTGATAAATTGGAGTAGATTGAAGCAAATCCCATAGTGAGATCTTGGTAGGAGTAAGATGGAGCTACTTGATAAGATCATAATCACCAAGTGCTTTAGTTGTAGGCTTAGGTGTTGGTGGAAGACTTGGTTGAGAAGTTGATAAAGAAGTAGGTTGATTCAAATTTTGTTGATTCCTTCTAGTGTTATAAGTATAAGCTACAAATTTATAGGAAGAAGTTGTAGACTGCAAGAACATTGTGTAAAAGTCCGGTGAGCCAATAGTGACTAAAACCCCACAAATGGAACGAATTATTTTAGGATATGGGCTAGCCGAAGTTATATAAATGACAGTTCTCTTAGGCCTTTGAGGAGTTGTAGAGACTACAACTACATTCATGGATGCTTCAACTTATGAAGAAGAAGAAGACGGTTGTGATGAAGAAGTTTGTTTAGGACATCTATAGATAGAAGGAGATGCCTCTAAGAAATCATCTAGGGAATCATCCAACCTATCAAAATCTTCTTTAGAAAAAGAATTATCAAAAGCATTAAAAATTTGAAGAAAAAAATTCGACATGATAAGTTTCATGTCAAGTTCACTAAAATGTAAAGGAGGGGATTCACTACTCCTAAGTCTCTAGGACAAGGAAGATTCTGCATGGAGTGAATAGGCCTCAATTACCTCAAAGTACAAAGCTCAAGTGATGGGATGCAAGATGAAAGAGAATGCAAAAATGTAATTAAATGAAATACTAAGCTAAGAAGGGAAAACTATGAATTAGCATAATGTGGTAAATAATTACAAAATATAGGTTATAGAAATAGAAAGAGGAGAACTTACAAAATCTTCTATCAGAAGGATAGAGTTGTGGCCAATGGATTACAATGTACTATGTAGAAGTCTTCACCATATGTTGTCATCGATGTCAGGTCAGGGGATAAAAACAAGAAATTAGCAAGTGCCCAATTCTTTAGATCTAGAAACCTGCACACAACAAGGATGAGGAAAAGTGTTGGGGTTGTTTTGGAGCTTGCCTCATTCAAACCCCCATTTTTGTGTTTCTACCTCCATGAACAACTAGATAGATATAAAATAGATTAGACATGAAATAAAATAGATGAGACATGTGATAAAGACAAACCCCACTATGGAGGAGAACTTGTATTATAAATAAAATATACAAGACAAGTATATTTGTAAATAGAAAAGACAAGACAAAGCAACAAGAGAGTGTTATCAACGGTCCATGGTTCTCTCTTGGTATGATAGATGAGATGTTATATGCTTGCAAGAGAGCATTTTCTATTGATGAGACATGAATCTAATAGAGTTTTGTTGTGGAGAAGAGATGTAGAAGAGAAGAGAGAAAGACAATAAGTTGGAGTGAGAAGAAGTGAGAATGAATGAAAATAGAAGTGAAAAATGGAGTTTTGTGAGGTTGCATTGGCGTGAAGAGTCATTACATCCATGATTTTGTCGTGATGATGCATGTCATGGGAAAATTTTGTGAGATTCTCTCATTTAAACTCAGAAATTTTGGGGACACATGTGTGTCGCATACGCATCCAACTCAAAACTTTACAAGAAATAAGGTGGTGGGATGCTAATGCTTCATCATTGTCCCTTATG
>VDFB02000003.1:758401240-758607978 GCA_007258455.2 Sequoia sempervirens
AGAGGTTGAATACATGGCAGCTACTCATGCTTGTAAAGAAGCAGTTTGGTTAAAACGTTTGTGTTCTAACATTGGTTTTGATGCAGGGAAAATAACTATTTTTTGTGACAGTCAGAGTGCAATTTTTCTGGTAAAGAATCCTACTTTCCATGCCAGGACGAAACATATAGATGTACAGTACCACTTTGTACGAGATATGGTGGAGGATGGAAAGGTCAGTTTGGAAAAAGTTGATACTCTGGAGAATGTTGCAGATGCATTGACAAAGCTAGTGAGCACAAACAAGTTCAGGTGGTGTGCCAGTTCAATGGGCCTTAGTGCCCATGATTTTCAGTAAGTTTTGTTGTGCTCTGGAGGTGCCTGTGTGATCTTCGTCAAGTGGGAGATTGTTGGAAATATGTACCTAAATCATCACAGGCTGTAACATCTATTGGAGCCAAGTCGGTGTGATATTTTTAATGTCTGGCCGACTAGCAGCTTTGACAAATTGTGATTTGTACAGGTCGTTGTGACCTTGCTTCTGTCTCACCGAAGGAGTCTATCACTGTGACAAGAAGCATTCGGTGTGACCTCTTATCGCCCGTGGAGATCTCTGGCCAACATGCCATTCTATCGTATATCGGGATAACCTACGGTGGCTCAGTGAGAAGTCTTATCGAGATATTTTGTCTTGCTGACAGTATGTTACCTTTTTGTGGTCTTCGGCGTATCTTATATTCTATCGGTAAGAATTCTTACCGATGTGCGAATGTCTCGTCGATAGGTTGCTTCACATGGAGTCGTCGGAGTAACATATGGTGGCTCGATAAGAAGTCTTACCGATATGTAAAGTCTTGCCAATGAGTATACGCTTGGTGGCTTCGCGGTGACTCAAAGACTTCGGTATGAAGTCTTGGCGACTGATGGAATGTCTCACCGATAGCATATGGCTATCGAGGAACATAAAGATCTCGGAGTAGCTTAAGGCGATTGGTGAAAGGTCTCAGCGAAGGACGATAGTCTTGACGACTATTGAATACTTCGGAGTAACTATTGAACATCGATGTAACCTCCCAGCGATAGCGATAAGTCTCGCCGACTCTTGGATGCTTCAGTATAACATGAAGAGCTCGGTGGAAGGTCTTGGTGAAGAGTGATAGTCTTCCTGAAAGGAAAAGTGAAGTCGGTGAAACTTGAGGAGACTCGGTGTAACCTCTTGGCGAGCGGTAAGTCTTGCCGATAGCAAACTGAAGTCTTTATGACTTGTGAGCATCGGTAAAATGTCTTGCCGATGGAGGAATCTCTTGCCGATAGAAACACAATGGATGTCGATGGATTCGGTATGACTCATGGTGTTCGTTATATCGTCTTGCCTACTATTGGGACTTACGTCGATATCAAAAATGAAGCCTTTGGGCATCAAGGAGACACTTCTTGTGTCTCACCGACATGCTGATACAATGTGAACTCTTTTGACCGAGTGATGACCATCTACGTGGCTGGTATTCAACCAATCAAAGAAGCCAAATGGGAACCATTGGAAGACAGTCCGTTGAGGTAGTTCTGTGAAGAAGTTTGATAGACAAGGAACGACATGAATACATTCTATAATTTTGCAGAGGTTTGGTTGGTTCGAAGAACAATTAAGTGAATAGTTTGAATTGTATTAGAGTGATTTCTATTCTGTAAAGATTGTAACTTGAAGGTTCCTGTACAAGATTGATCATTGTGAAAGCTGCTGTAATCTGGCATCAGAAAGATAAGTCAGAACCCTGTATGTAATTATTTGTTACTAAAATACAAAGTGACTTCTCTTGGTGTGGTGGGTTTTTCTCCCGTAAGGGTTCTCCCACATAAATCTGGTGTTCATCTGTGTTTGTCAAATACTCTATTTTTGTTATCTCTTTCATGTGCATCTTAATTGGACTGTAATTGTAATTTTAAAAGGTATCTCTACATTCTTCCCTATGGTTTTGACGTTAGGAGAATTGTTTCTGCATCTAATTTTCCTTACAATAATAATGTGATAGCAGACCCGATGCCACGGAACACTAGAAAACTCACAAACTGGAACAACCCTGGAATCTATGAAGCAACAGTAGATGAGATGATGATAGAATCTAGAAACTGTGTATCTTGATGCTGATGCCAAACTAAGACTAAAACTCTTCCATGGGAAGGAGTACCATAAAGACTCTAGAACATTAACCATAAAAACATGGCCCTCAGACTAAGAAGGATTTGAACCAATGTGGATCAATAACCATAATCTCTCAACTGAAGTGTGAACTGATGTGAATCTGATATGTGTCAAGCTAGAGAAAAAATGTGGCCAAAAGAAACTAAGAAACCAGATAACCCATGTGATTTTCCATCAAAACAAGATGGATATCAAAGTGCATGCACACTCTAATCAGATTATTATGCAAGAAACCCCCTTGATGGAACTTTATATTAGTTTATTTATTACAATAACCCAATGATTGTAAAAGGAGAGAATGAAAAGCATGCATAAATAGAAAATAGAAATTGATGTCAGATCTAGGTAGATGACAAAATCAGCTTTCCGATGCCATGAGAATGACAAAAAAAAGATCATCGAGTCAAAAGATATGCCCTCTGAAGTGAAATCTGAACATCTAACTTCAATAGGAAAAAAATCCCATCAAACAGCAAAATATTTGAAAACAAACTGCACCATCAGAAAATTGGGGTTGCCAACTTTCTGGCGATATCTTGTTTCAAAAAATTCGCCTCCAGGATCAAAAATTATGACAAAATGAAAAAAAGGGTTGTAAAATGGCATTCCAAGGTACGACAAGGCTAAAGAGGGGCAAATTTTCAGCTCCTTTTAGCTAGCCCCTGGTCCGCCATATGACTAGGGGTGCAAAAAAACCAAAAATAAATCCTACCACCAGGCAGTGGTGGGTGAACGAAGATATGGTGGGGCCACCGGTGGCACCACCGCCAGCAGTAGAGCCCTCTCGTGGCTAACGATAGGACCGGGCGGAAGTAAAAGGCGGCTAGCGGGGGCTGAAAGGAAGGAAACCGGCAGGAGCTGCAGTGATCGGTGGGAAAACGAACGGGGGCCGGGGTAGATAAATCCTGGTGGAGGATGGAGGTCGGGAAACACAGCAGTGGTCGCCGAAAATGGAGAAGCCGGCGGGTTTGAATATGTCGGCAAGAAGACTGATGGGATGGGTGGCCAGAGATTGGTACAAATGTACCTGACCATAAATCCATAGATTTTTAAAAAAATCAAACCCCCAAAAATATATAAAAATGCCACCTTAAAATAAAATAAGCCCAAAATTTTGAATCGCCCAAATGTTTTTTAATAAAGCTCGATAAAATTTTTTTTGCAAAACATATCAAAATTTATATTTTTTTTCTGCAACTATATCATACCCTGTACCTGGCGGGTCATACGGCCTGCTAGGTAAAAAAAAATTTCCTCACGAATAGCTGACGCCGAATATAGGCAATTTATATGTTTTTTCTTGTCTCTTGGACGCTTTGGATCTGATGGTGAGGTCTGATTTGCTTGAAAATGCACCAGAAGCTTCGCAACTCCCAAATCTGGCAAATTTTCAAACCCTCATAACTCTGGCATAAAATGTTGGCTTTAGGCAAAACAAAAGTCGATCTTAACTTTTTCGATGGCCCTAAACTCGAATATGAGCTCATATTTCCTCCAATGTGCATCGAAAGTGACCATGCAAGAGCACCCAAATAGAGAGACAATCTCGAGGTATGAAACCCTCAAGGAATCTCGAACTAACTCTGCAATGATTTTCTCAAAAATATGAGAAGGGGTTGCATATCAAGGCTCTGATACCATGTTAGAAACCAAGATCTGAAATGCAAACTAGAAAAGCCTTCCACAGAAGAGAAAAAACAGAAAAAGCAAAGCTTTGCATAAAAATGTGCAAAATAATATTATTCAGGAATTCATAATTACATGAGATGATTTTCTTTATAAAAGCAAAGTATGCATAACCCTAATCTTATCTTGAGCAACAAGATAGCTCAACAAGATAAGGATGAGAAATAATCAACCTATGAATTCAAATATTACCTAAGTAAAGTTATGCAAGTGTAATTAAATATTAATTACACTAATAGGTTATACACGTAGAGACCACGTAGTTCGACTGACTCGGCTTATTAACAAGATGAGATATGAATAGGTGAGAAATACCAAATTATTATGATGGACTCTTAAAGGACTTGCCTAGGGTTTCTTGGGGGCATATCAATGATGGCCTTGCCTACGTTCAAGCTTAGAGACAATGTAGTTTGACAAGGGGACTATGTTTTTGGATTTTTCAATGTTCAACCTTTTTAGGGATTTTGATGTGTTTTGGATGTTTTGGATTTTGACTTTACAATTTTCTGAATGTTTTTGGATTTTAGCTATACAGGATTTTGAAAATGTTTTGGGATTTTATGATGAACATTTTACGAATGTTTTGGTGTTTTCAATAAGATTTTATGAATGTTTTTGGATTTTCGATAAGATTTCTGATGACCACAAGATATACAAGAACCCGATTATGATCCATAATCAATTTCCCCCAATGTGATAGGTTAGACTACTTTGATAAAGGCAGGACAAATTAACCTTTGGAATATGCCAAGTAGTACTAAAGGGGTTGTGATACTTCACAATATCAAGCTATGATAAGGATGCGGTCAGGTGATGGGTGAATAGGATAAATGATGCAATGGATGGAGGGTGATGCAAAGAATGGTAGGATAAAGAGCCAAAGAATAGATGGAGGTGCTTTATTTACACAAGGTGCCTGTTTGCCAGGTTTTCACTAAGGTACTTGCCCAAAGGGCCACCGAAGTGGTTTTCACTAGAGGATGATTATTTTTCTTTACTTTTTTCAATCCTTTTTCTCTTTTTTTTGGATTTTGATCAGTTTTTTATTTTTTTGATATTTTCAGTTTTACACCCTCAAGACTAGGCATAAATTTTTTTGAGATGCAAGTTGTTGGTTGGTTCTTGTAAGGGTTAACAATTGGTATGCTCTTGATCTATAGCTTGTTGTGATGATGAAAGGGCCCAAACAGTTAGGCTCAAACCTCCCTTTGTTGTCCTGATCTAGAAGGTTCTTATTTTATTTTAAGACAAGATCCCCTACCTGGAATGACCGACATTTGATCCTCTTGTTATAGCTCCATTTCAGTTAGTTTTGATATACTTGCAAGTGATTGAGAGTGTCAAGATGACGCTCATCTAGGAATTCTAGCTCATTTAGCTAAGACACTCTATATTCTTCATCGATAATTAGGTTTTGTAGTGACACTCGCAATGATGGGAGCTCAACCTCAATAGGAAAGATGGCTTCTAGTCCATAGACCAAGGAGAACGAGATTGCACCTGTAGGTGTGTGGATACTAGTTCGATAGGCCTAGAGAATGGGATTTAGTTGCAGATGTCAGTCACGACCAGCTTCATTTACTATTTTCTTCAAGATTTTTCAGGATAGTTTTGTTTGTAGCCTCAACTTGACCATTGCCTTGGGGATAGTACAAGGTAGAGAATCGGTGTTGGATGTTGAATCTTTGGCACAACTCTTTCACATCCTCATTTTTAAAATGGGTTCCATTATCTGAGATGAGGGTTTTTGGAACACCATAACGATAGATTAGATAGTTTAGGATAAATTTGGCAATTTGCTTCCCTATTATATATGTCATAAGAATGGCTTCAACCCACTTAATAAAGTACTTAGTGGCAATTATTATAAACTTGTGGCCATTGGATGAAGTTGGGGTGATTTTTCCTATGAGGTCAAGTCCCCATTGTGAAAAAGGCCATGGTGTGATCATGGGTTGAAACTCTTGAGCTAGGGCATGAATTAGATTTCCATGCTATTGACACTAGACACACTTCTACACATATTGATTAGCTTCCCTTTCCATGGTTTGCCTATAGTACCTTGTCCTCAATAGTTTCTTAGCTAATGTCATACCGCTAGAATGGGACCCACATATTCCATCGTGTACTTTTGTTAAAGTAGTTAAGGATTCCTCTTGGGTAAGACATCGTAGTAATGTCCCTTCAATGCTTCAACGGCAAAGGGTATCACCTAGGATCACAAATCGGGATTCATTTTTAACAAAGGTATTTTTAAAGTTCAAGGTGATATCAAATGGGAGTGTTCCTCTACTAAGATAGGTAAATATGTCATGGTACCACGGGGATCCAGGACCAACAATAGCACACGAGAATTTAGATTCAGGGAATTTGATACTTGGTATGAGAAGTTGTTCTACCAATAATTCACATTGAAGGACATTGTTCGACATGTCTAGTAGTGATTCAATTATTGCCATGGCATTTGCTGCTTTGTTATTTATGTGAGGAATTTGCTCAAAAGTTATGTCTATAAAAAGATTCTTGATATTCTCCACCATATTATGTAAGGAGTGAGCTTTTCATCCTTAGTTTGATAGTCGACATTGACTTGGTTGATAAACAACTGTGAGTCTCCATATAATTTCATCTCTTTTATCTACCACTAAACCGCTATCCTTAGACCTATGATTAGGGCTTTGTACTCAACAATGTTGTTAGTACAAGGGAATGATAGTCAGTAGGACTTTGGAATGCAATCACCTTGAGGGGTGATCAAAGATTTCCTACTCTTGATCCATGTTGGGTGAATGATCCATCAAAGTACATCTTCCACTAAGTTGTGAGATTGATAAGGAACAATGATTCATTAGGGAACTTAGATATCAGAGGGTTCCCAGTATAGATAGTTGCTTCTCCTAGTTGGTCTATGATCACTTGTCCTTTGATTGTCTTGCGCTCCACATACTCTATGTCAAATTTTGTTAAGATCATAACCCATTTGGTCATTCGTCCCGTGAGAGTTGCTTTGGATAACAAGTATTTGAGTGGATCAATCTTTACAATGAGATTGATTTGATGTGACATGTAGTATCTAAACTTTTTTGAAGAAAAAACAACTACTAGGCATGCTTTTTCAATGGGTGAATAGTTCATCTCATAGCCCACCAAGGTTCTTTTTATGTAATGGATAGCCCTTTCCTTTTCGTTTTCATCATGTTGTGCCAGAAGAGCTCCTAGTGCTATTGATGTTACTGAGATATATAGGATCAAGGGTTTGTTTGGTATTGGTTGCAAGAGCACTAAAGGTGTTAGTAGATAGTCTTTGATCTGATGGAAAGCTTTATCACATTTGTCATCCCACTTGTAGGCTATCCCTTTATGGAGAAGATGTGAAAAGGGGTGGATTTTATCTGATAGTTATGCTATGAACCTCCTGATAGACAACAATCTTCCTTGTAACCCTCTCATCTGCATTAGTGGTTGTGGTGGTTCCATGTCAAGGATGGCTTTTACCTTTGTTGGATCAATTTCTATCCCTCTTTGTGAGATTATGAAGCCAAGAAGTTTCCCTGATGTGACCCCAATGACACACTTTTTTGGATTTAGCCTTACTTTGTATTCTTCCATCCTATCAAAGATGGGTCCTAAGACTTATATGTGCTTGCTTCTTTTATTTGATTTTTCCAAAATATCATCCACATAATATTTGACTATTTTGTGGATCATATCGTGGAAGATAAGGGTCGTTTCTTTTTTATAGGTTTCTCCTACATTCTTTAGCCCAAATGGCATCACATTCCAACAATAGGTTCCCCATTGACACGTGAATGCAGTTTTATGTTGATCCTCTTTAGCGATTATGATTTGGTTGTAGCTTGAAAAACCATCCATAAGTGACAGCATTTCATGCCCAGCTATTAAGTCCATAATGAGATCGATGTTAGGAAGAGGGAAATAATCCTTTCGACATGCTTTGTTTAAGTCTCTAAAATTAGTGCATATTTTGATGCCCCCAATGGGTTTTGAGACTAGTACCAGGTTTGAATCCAACTCAGGATAATCTATCGGTTGGATGAATCCAACGTCAAGAAGCTTTTGTAACACAAGTTTAACCAAGAGTGTTATTTGAGGGTGCATCTTCCTTAATTTTTGCTTGACAGGCTTGGCTTCAAGATAAACTGCTAAGTGATGCACAACCACTTCAGGATCAAGGTCTGGAATATCTGTGTATGACCATACAAAGTTAGCTCTTCGCTCTTTGAGAAATTTTGTTAGGTTCTTTTGTTCTTCATCCAACAAGGATTTGGCATATAAAGTGATCTTAGGTGCTTCTTCTATTCCCACATTGACTAGAGTGGCCTTTTCTACAAGGACTGCTGACTTTTTTGGATGAATTACACTAAGGGGGTGATTGAATCCCTCATCCTTGGGTACCTCAGACAGGTTTTCACTATCGGATGCATCCTTTGTTTTTACTTTTTTAGGATCAAAGAGTGCCACTAGGTGGTTTTTAGTCAAGGATCTGCATGTTAGTTGCATTTCATTAATTTTGCATTTGAAGGATTCAATCGTCTCCCCATAGTATGCCTCTGTGTCAAGCTCTATGTCAAAGCCTAATTTATGATCTTCCCATGGTAAATTGGCATGGAGTCCCATGAATTCTAAGATTACTTCATTGTTTTCAAATAAATCTAGAATTGGTGGTCCTTGTTGGTCCATGTTGATGAGTTGTGGGTAGAATAGGCATATTTCAGTTGGTTGATTGGTTTGAACAAAGGATGTAATGGATATCATGAAGAGGAATTTTTTTTCAAATAGATCATCAACATCCAAGGGGAAGTCATCTAAGGTCGTATCACATGATGTAGGTGACTAAGAGGAAGACTCAACCTGTTTAGCGGAAGTACCTTTTCCAATAAGTGTGACCTTGCTAGTAGTACAACCTAGACCAAGGTTCTTTAATCATTTCTCAAGAACAATGGGTTCTAGTAAACCATTTTCAAATGTCCTAGTTTCTTGTTCTTGTTATATCCCATTCCCTCATGAGCTGCAAGCCTTTGTTATTATCTTCCATAGGAAGAGCGAGGATAGGTCATTCATCTTGATAGAGAAGTTTAGAAATATCGTCCTCATTGACATCTTCTTGATTCAAATCCCCTCACTTGGTGAAGGTAGTAGCTTCCATCTTCATTGTTTCAAGTTCTTTGGTGCTTAATGTGGGTTTCCCAAGATATTGAGGAGAAATAGGCAACTCTCCTAAGACAAAGATGTCTTTTAATAGCTTGTAGTTCCCACAACCATCATCCTGGATCACTGCTTTGACGTCAGGTATGCTTTGCACAATGGGTATTTTTATTGTTGAGGTAGAGGCCATGGATGTTGGGTCAACAAATGAGCTTGATGGTGTAGGCCCTTCATCATTCTTAGGTATTTGGGGTATCTTATAGAACTTTGCTTCAAAAATTTTACAGTAGTAAAAAGGCTAAGGATCTCCACAGATAGGGATTTCTCTATCTTTAAAAGGAAACTTCATACACTGATGATAGGTCGAGGCTACAACTGTTAGGGCATGGATCCATGGTTGGACAAGTAGTATGTTATAGGAAAGATCATGATCAAGCACTTGGTATGTAGTTTTTGCAATGAGCAAGCCTACTTGGATGGGGAGCGCAATGATACCTTGTGATACTTGTTCTTGGTCATCATATGCCTTGATGGTGGTACTCTTTGTCCTCTCAATAGTATCCTCTAAATAGCCTAGAATTTTGATCAACTAAAGGGAGAAGATGTTTAATCCAAGACCTCCATCTACTAAGACTCTTTTGACCTTGTTCTTATGAGTGATAACCTCAAGGTGTAAAGCACAGTTATGAGATGGTTGTGACGACAGGTCTTGCTCGGAGAAGATGACTAGCAATATGGCCTACCATAGCTTGAAATTGATTGGTATCAATATCCTCGAGAATGGATGACTCTAATAAATCTTTCTCAAGGATTTCCCTATGTGTGGTTGATATTCTCAACAGTTCTAGGATTGATATCTGTGTAGGGGTCTTCTTGAGTTGTTCTAAGAGATTGTACTTTTTGGTACTTGTTGGTTGAGTAGTTGTGCCCTAGATGGGGATGGGACTTCTTGAATGGTGACTCCACACTCTGCACTATGCCCTTTGATGGTGATGATAGTGATGACACTATCATAGGAAGCAACTACATTGGAATAGGTATGTTGCATGTTCGTATCATCCTTAGCTTTCCCCATATTATTTGCTTTGTTATGATCTAGCATAGGGTTCTTGTATATCTTAAGATATTGGTTCCCAGCTAGTACCTCAACAGATATACTATCATTTTCTATGAGGTCTTGGATGATATTTTTGAGCCTCATGCAATTTGTTGTTTTGTTTCTTTTAATATTGTGAAAGTCACAAAGGTTCTTCTCAATATACCAGGATGGTTTCTCTTGTGGTTCTTGGTAGTTTTCAAAGTTGGGAAGTGTTATTAGTTTCAACTCTACCAACTTTTTCATGATATTCTCAATGGGTTTGGATAGATGTGTGTACTTTCATTTAGGATAGTTGTTCTTGTTAGGGGTTTTCCTTTGCATTTCGGTGTTATGGATCTAATTATTCTGAGGTGTTATTTGTTGCATAGCTGGTTGGATGTTGGAAACCTGATTATTGTTCAGTCTAGGAGCACTTAGGATTACCTTAGCATCTACCACACCATCATTTGTCACATTTTTTTTCTTAGCCTGGACATGAGGTTTGTCATTTGAACTTGTTGATGGGTGGTTGTCTTTGTAAGTTTGAGTATTTCCCTGTGACATTAAAGCTCTCTCAATCTTAAGGGCTCTAGGGACAAGCTCGTCATACGATGTAATGCACTGCATTTTCAAGTGGAAAGATAGATCTGGATCTAGATTGGCTATGATGATTCTCACTTGTTGTTCATCGGGAAGAGGCCACTTGCTTTTGCTAGCTCTTTGTCTCCAGCGTTGTAAGAAATTAGCGAAAATTTCCCCTTTGTTTTGTCTAAGAGTGTACAATTCCTCTAGATTGAAGGAGAATTGATCGATGAATTTGTCAGTAATTTCTTGAAAAGTTTTGATACCAAGGGGTAGATGAGAAAACCAATCCATAGCAGGACTTGTTAAACTTCAAGGGAAGAGGCACATTAGATAAGAGACATTGTAAGCTATCTACATGCACATGACATTAAATTCTTTGATATGGTCCACATGACTTCCTCTCCCTTTGTATTTGTCAAATTTTGGGATTTCAAAACCAGGAGGGAACGGTACCATTGCTATGTTTTGGTCAAATGGATAAGGACAAAGATTTTGTGTATGGGGCTTCTTTGCCTTTCCCATGCGAAGGTCCTGCATTTCTTGTGAGAGCACTTTAAATTGTGTTGCTAGATCATCTTATGGGTTAGGTGGAGGAACATTTGGTGGGATGACAAATGAGTTATACACGGTATTTTGATATAAGGATGTGTTGTAGGGTGTGTATGGTGGTGCGAGATTTGGTGAAGGTGATTGGGGTATCAATGTATATGTTCCTGATGCATTTGGATTGACAATGTGCGATTGAGGATTATAATAGGAACCTTCTTGTTGTTGTTTTTGGGCATACTGTTGAGCTAGTAAGGCTTGGCATTGGGCTTGTTGTTGTTGTTGCGCCACTAGGGATTGTTGTTGGGCCTCTTGTTATTGTCGTGCTAATAAAGTTGCTTGTTTTGCTAGGGTGACTTGTTGTTATTATTGTTGTTGTTGTGCTAAGGTTGCTTCTTGTTGTTGTTGTTGTGCTAAGGTTGCTTGTTGTGTTGTTGCTTATCGTTGTTGTTGTTGTTGTGCCTAGGTTGCTTGTTGTGTTTTTGCTTATTGTTGTTGTTTTTGTTCTTGTGCTAAAGTTGCTTGTTGTGCTACTGCTTGTTGTTATTGTTGTTGTTGTTGTTGTTGTGCTAAAGCCGCTTGTTACGATGTTGCTTGATGTTGCTACTATTGGTGTGCTACTAGGGCTTGTTAATAAGATTTTTGTTCTTTTTATAAGTCTAAGGCATGCGCTTGTAATGTGGGATCAGGTGGTTGTTGAGACATCTATGGAGGATTATGGATATTAATGTTTTGAGTGGGTAATGGATTGATGATGAGATTTTGGGGATTCCCTTGGTTCAACATTCCTTGTAAGATAGTAGAATGAGGTGGAGGAATGTATGTTTGAGATCTTGTTTGATTTGGCATAGTAAAGGAGATTGTGGGAAAAGATGAGGATGGTGTCATTAAATTATACAATGGAAATGACACACTAGCACCTGAGTCCATTGGTTGAAAATATTTCCTTTCCCAATGTCTTGAGGATTCCCTTGTGTTAGGGATGCATTACCTGTGTTGACAGGATTTGTTACCAAGGGATTGATTTAAGATGGGTTGATGATGGTGTGGATGTGTTTCATGAAACCAATGGTATGGATGAACCCATTGGAGGATTGGGTAGGGATGTCCCTATTTGCTTCAAGCATTGACTTTGTGGTGTGGTATTGATATGCCCCTGTGCATTGTTTTGAGATACCTGATCCACACTATTTTGTGTGATGATAGGAACACTTGTGGTACTCATGGGTATGGATGAAGAGGGATGTCCTAGATATTTCAAAGTCGTGTTTGAGTAATGAAGATCAAGAGGTGTGTATATCTATTTAGGATCTTCAAGAATGAGAGGAGAACCAAAGCTAGGTGTCCAAGTGGTTGTGTTTAGATGGAGGATTGGTTTCAAGTGTTCCCACAAGTGTTTTTTTTCAAATGAAAGAGCATGACCAATTTCTTTCGCAAGGCTTGTTGCAATACTGGGAATGTAGGTTTGATTTATCCCTAGAAATGGGGTTGTGAAACCTTGTGTTAAATTTTGTGCCACAAATGTCAGGGAGATAGGAGCTACATTTTCAAAGGCTTGATGTTCCATAATTTCCTCAATAGTGAATTCAAATGGGTTGTTTGTGATATCATCTATCTCATATGGTCCTGATGGTGATGAAGGCTACTGTGATGGTGTAACTTGACTTCTCAGATCAAATTTGAAAGGATTTGGATCACTTGAGGTAAATGTCACTTTGGTTTTCTCCATGATTCTCTTGTGTTGTGATCTAGTCTTTACCATAAATGTTGTCACTTTGGGAGAGTTTTGTTGTGATTTGTGATGTTTGAACTCTCTAGTTGACTCAAATCTAGGTAAAAGGGATGCTCTAAGTTTTTTGGGAGCAATGATGGTGGTTGATGAAAAAGATCAGTGATGTGGAGAGTGATCTTTGCAAACATTTTGGAACACCACTTTTGACTTACCCTTGATGTTTTGATGTTGGGATAAAGGATGTTTATGAACTTGTAAATCTTTAGGGTAGACTCGTGACCTTCAAGATGAAACAGTTCAAGGATGATAACTAACTTGTATAAATGCATGGAAAAGGATACATTTCACATACAAAATAACCAAGTTAGGGGGTTGGTTTGATTTGATGTTTAAGTCACAAAGTGTTGGTGTATTCAAAATTTTTGCAAAGATAAGTGAAGTGAAAGATGAAATTTGATGAAGGGGTGAGTGAGATGTTTGACCCAAAGTTCACTTAAAGTGAACCTTTTTTTTTTACAATACCAAGGTAGTGAGAATGATGCTAGACCTCTAAAATGTTCAAATCCTAAAAACCCAATGTTGATTTAGGTGAGAGGATGGATGGGGATGTTTAGACCTATTCGCTTCCTCCTAGCTCGAGCATAAAAGTTCCTTAACAAGTGGTAACGATTACGATAAAGTATTAAGGCCCACTTCATACTAAACTATGAACTATGATACCTACGTTTGCAATGACGAGATATAGATCTTCCCCTATGGATTTTGATTGTGCAATAGATCATTTAGAGGAGTTCAGTATACTAAAAAAGACCTGGATTTTGACTCCAAAAGAATACATATAATTCTATACTGTTTCTTGAAACATGTCTGTAAAAGTTTGCTACCAACTTGTCTCTATTCTTGTTAAGTGTTAAAATATGTTTCTTGAGAGCTTTTGGACTGAGATGCCTAAGTCTAAAATGACAACCTATAAACCTTACTTTAGGGATCCTGACTTTACATGAGATCATGTAGAAATAGTTCAAGTTTATGGAAGAAAGGAAGATATTTATTGCCACGTGGGTGGTGGTAATGTGGGCCTTCCAGCCTCAATATCAGCTTGTTCCTCTTCTTTGTCTAAGGTGGTTGTTGTGTTTCTCCACTAGGTATTTGTTTCTTTTGTTTCAAAAGTGAAGCTTCTCAAACTTCTAATGAGATCGATTTGTTCTTCGTTAATGAGTTCAAAGTTTGGTTGAATGAACCTGAAAGATCAGGTTGTTCAACGGAAGCAATCGGTTTCCAATTAGTCATGTGGGGGTCATTTGTCAATTTATCTTGCTTAATGGGTTTATTTTAACACAATCACTTGTCTAGATTAAGTTTTCAAACTAAATATTTATGTCAAAAACACCATAACTTCCACAATGTCCATTTTGTGAGAATCATGAGGTTGAAGCCATAATTGTCTATGTTGTCTTTGGAAAATATGGATTTTGATATAAGTCAAGATATTTAGAAATCTCTAAGGATAGAATCCTTAGGACAAGCAGCAATATCAAGGATTTTTCAAGAGGTATCCATATTTAGGAAAAAATGCTTGAAATTTTGAGGAAGATAGTGAATGTTTTTGCATTGTTTTGGAACCAAGCAAAGTATCAAATTGACTCACAATCATTACAACCCTAGGTTTGAAATGGCTATATTTGTTGAGTCGCCACTTGGATTTCTCCAAACACTAAACAATGCGAACAGTTAGAGATTTGGCAACACTGGCTCCCCTTCATAACACACACTTCTCGGAACCACCAAATCTTAGAATCCTTAAAATTTGAAGATCAAAAGAATTTTTTTGTTTCTACAATTGAATAGTACAAATGTGGGGTGGATTCAGAATGACCGTTCTTGCACCAAAAAATATTAAGGATTTTTGGCTTCTAAACAAGGGTTCGTAGTAAGGGCTTCTAGTCTAGGGGGTGCAATGATAAAATCCGTCAAAAGGTCTCCCAACCCTTAGAACAAGGGTTTTATGCATCATAAAGATACTGGGGGAGAGCTATCATGTACCGCTTCCCATTGATCACAATTTTCATTGCAACCACACATTTATATCACAGTTTGGAAGAGCTTGGCTTTAGCTCGTTACCGCTTGGATCATTCCCTCCTTTCGAAGTGGGGAGGTAGGCCCTCTAAATATAAACAATAACGAGGAAGTACATCCGTATTTCGATCATCTTCATTTATATGAACAAAAGAAAACATGCTATGCCTTTTTCTCACACTCACATGGGGGTTCAATTTTAATCCAAATTGAAAGATGTAGGTGATTATACAAAGTGTTGAAGAATGTTTCTATTTCTCAGGGTCACCAAATGGCATGAGAGAATTGCATACACATTCAATAACAATGTTATAAATCACAAAATATAATAAATAGTTGTAAATTTTAGCCCCTCAAGTAGTGATGAGTTCGTTTTAAGCACCAAATGAAAAATGAAGTTGTCTTGTTCAATTTTAAACCAAAAAAACAATAATGAGATGAGGGTTAAATTTTAGTCCCATTTGAGCGTTCATTTTAAACCTAATGGAAATTTAGTGTGTGTCCTAAAGTAGAAATTAGAAAGCATAAAAGTTGGGTTATAATTGCCCCAAAGCATCAAACACTTGTTACAATCGCAAAATTTTAAGATAGGAAAGCTTTCTTCACTTTAGCTCCATATTGTTCAACCTACAAAACCCTGTTAGTCTAACAACCAGAACATAGTTAGAAGTGCATTAGTGATTTGATGAATCGAGAAAATTAAAGCATGTGTCAAAAAAATGATAATAAAACTTCTTACCCTGGTTGGGCGTCACTGCACATGATAGTGTCGTAATTTGAAGTCTAGGCGTTGCTTTAGTGAAAATGGGGTTTCTATACAGCAAAAATGGAGAGCACAATAGCATCAAGATTTTGTTAGGCGTCGCTCTAATGGATTTGGGGGTGTTGTCATTTGAAGTTTTTGATACCTCTATATTAAATCGGTGTCACCGGATTTAAATCAGCGACAACACATTTAATCAGTGTTGGTGTTTCAAATTGCAATAGCATCACTATATGGTGACGCTCTTCAAAGGGTGTCACTATTTGTGATTTGGGCATCGTTGTATCTTACAAAACAACAAACAAACGAAATTCAAGCTAAAAACTAGTTAAATTAAAGGTTTTCCCTCCTAGCGTCAGAATGTGAGATGAGGATGGTCAGGGTGGGTTGATTACGCTTGATCCATGATGAATCAAATCATAACTTAGCTACTATACCTCAATCACAAACAAGATCATTCAAATTGAAAGTTAAACTAAGCATTTATTGAAACTGAAAGTTACAAACTACAAAAACAATTAAATTCCTACTCTAACCCATTTGAAACTTATCTTTTTTTTGGAATTGGTGTCATGTTGATGTGGAACAACAACCCTTTCCCAATCCCGTGATTAGTGAGCTTGTTTCAATCGATTCTATGGAAGAGAATTGATGAAACCATTGTGATAAATTGATGAAAACTTGACTTATACCAAATTAAACATGGTGCAAGCTAAATTAACATAGTTCTATGCTAAAATTGATCTAATTATGCAATTTCTAAGCTAATTCTAAGCTAAAAGATGGAAACCCTAATTTATAAACAAACTAGCATGGATGCATGGAATCCATTAATGGATGTTTTAAGCTATTATGCAACTAAAATGAACTAAATTAAGCTAAAAAGTGAGTAAAATAAGAGTGTGAGTGTGAGTGTGAGTGAATTCAATAGCATGACTTTGCAATTGAAAGATGGATCCATTTGTTTCCAAATAGTGTTCTATTTATAAAAGAGCAAATGAGAAATAGAGGATTAAGATTGAAAAGATTAATCAACGATCCAGGATGAAGGAAATAGGAGATATGGATCACAAATTCTCATCAACAGATGAGAATGAAAGATGAGAAATAATCAAGGGCTCACATTTGTTCCAAACAAACACACTTTTGACCTGCACACACAGGTCACCAAGTGACTTGCTCAAGAGGTTAAAGGTTTAGCTTGTTCAAGAAGCCAAGTGAGTTGATTGGAGGAGAGAGAATATTCTTTGGAATATTCTCATGGGTGAGGATAAAAGGTATTTTGTAAATCAAAAGAAAGTTTTAATTACACAAAAAAAGAGGAATATTCCATGGGAATATTCCCCTTTAAGAGGAAAATTAGTTTAATTGCACAATTAGGGGATTAGAAGAATTAAAGTATTTTTCATTAAATTAAATGATTTAATGAATGGGGGAGAGATGAAATGATAGTTAATTAAATAACTTAGGGTTATTTAATTAAATAAGATGACTTAGTAAATTGAATTAAATATTTTGATTTATTTAATTTAATGAGATGAAATGTTAGCGCAAAGGGGGAATGAATTAACCTGAATTGATGAATTAGGTTAATGGACGAAAATGATGCCATTAATTAAATTAACTAGGTTAATTTAATTAATTAATCAAAAAGAGGATGGGTTTAAAGAGGAAATGATGTTAGTAAATCTCACTCGAGTGTATGATATCATCTAGGACATTTTTTGGTGTCTACAAGTAGACTTGATATTCCTTGTTCTATTTTCAAATTTGACATTACCCATATAGTAGGAGTTCCTAAATATCTATGTTCTTCATTGATAGGTTTTATACAAGGAGCTTGGTATTGCAATTTATGGGTTAGATATATTATTGATATTTTACTGATGTTGTTGATATCAAGGAGTCATGGATGGTTCTATTTTTTATAATGTGGGTTGTTTTACCTTTGACAACATCTTGGATCCTTTTTTATCACTTGGATTTAATGCTTGTGTTCTTAGATAGCTAAATCTCCACCTTGGATTGTTCCTTTTCCTCCATTGGTGCCATATTAGAGAATGATAGGAGTTCTTTCTTTAGATGGTGGTCACTTTGGTTTTATTGCAGGTATTTTGATGGAGCACAAGAGCATGCCAGAGATTTAATTGCTTCATGAATGGCTATGATGATATATTTAATTGATTGGCCCTTATGCAATGCATACAACAAGTGGGATAATGTTAGGATTTGGTGTTGTACACCATTTTATTAAATGTTTTATTATAATGTTATAATTAAATAATTATTTAGTGTGGTGGACCTAGGAGGTGTGTTTAGATTCATTAGATAGATATTTGGGGTCACTTCTAAAGTTGTGTTGTAACATTGGGTTAATTTTTTTGTGTGGGAGACATGTGATAATGATTTAATATTGGGGAAAATGTTTTATAATGTGAAAACTTAGAACCCAATATTAAATGAGTTGTTAATGTTTTGTGTTCACATGGTTTTATGAAAAATGGTTTTATCTTACCACTTGGTTGTATTTGTGTGAGATTGAGTCTATATAAACAAACACATGTTTAGTGGTTAAGGTACGATGGGTGAGTGGGGTGCCATATTATTGAGTCTTTTTCATGGGTTCATATGTAAAGCATGTCATAGGATGTAAGGATTTATGCTTGGAAACATGGAGGATGCATTAGAGAGGCTTTATGTTTTAGGGGTATTCATTGTAAATATCTAAGTGCATGTATTGTTTTATTATTGAATAATAGACATGGAGTACGTATTCCTTTGGAGGCTATTTTTTTCCCTCTTGAGGGTTTTCCCAAGGTATATCTTGTGTTATCTTATGGCTTGTCTATTTGATATTTCAATTATGGTTATTCTACAAGCTTACATGCATATTTTTCTCTCATGGGGTTATGTAGGAAATGGATTAAACATTTTGGGTATTATGCATTATTTCTTAACATTTAAATTTAAATAGAATGAAAATTTTATATTCATCTATTGAAATTTGACATATTTACTAAACAACGACATAGAAGATACTTAAATTTAGATTACGAACTACTTTGTTACTATAACATCTTAAACAAACTCATAAAATCTTGATTCAAAAAAAGCATATGGAATACTATAATTTAATTACATAAAAGAATAAAAATAAAACTTAAGAGGAACATGGAGATAAAAGATGAAGATATATATATCTAAGATTCTAGTGTGTCACACATATGTCCTTGCATTTCATTGTCATCCTTCTTCGATCACTCCAGAATATCCCAAAATATATTGCTCATACTCCAAAATAAACTCTAATCTACAAATAGAATGAAATGAGAAAAATATTAGGATTGTTTAGGGATTTGCCTCAATCAAACCCTATTTTGGTATTTCAACCTCTATGGACTGCCAAAAGGAAAATGATTGATAAAAATAAATTATTTCAAATCCTAAGTATATTAAGGATGAAATAAAAATGATAAAATGAAATATTAATAATGGTGTTAACCCTAGTCTATGGAGAGAACCATCATTGGATGCAAGTATAATAATAACAATAGATTTTATTACTTCTATACTAAAGAGATTGTATCATATTCAAAAGAAAATATGAGAATAGATCATCACAATAAGCATGCTACCAATAGTAGAAGGTACTCCAAATGAATATGATAAATTTATTTTTAAATGCACTTCTTTGAGATACTCAAGTTGGTGAAGAAGAGAATCAAATGATATATAACAAAGAACTAAATGGGATGAAGATAGCTACAAATATTTTGGTGGATTTTTCTTAAGGATATCAAATGGAGAGCTTGTTAAAAAAATATTTTTTCAAGATCCTTTAAAAATGGTAAGGCCTTGAGTTATGTTGGCTTAGAAAGGAGAGAAAGAGACGATACTTTCTCGTTCAAGTTATATGACACCCATGATAAAAAAAAAACCACACAATAAGTACACTTTTGAATCTTGATATTTTTCAAGACGTGAACATATCATGCTATTGTTCAAAAGAATTTTGTTGAAATTTCAAGGTGCTTGAGATGGACTATACTCTTCAAATACAAGGAAAAATATTTTTTTATAGAAATATCAAAATTTATTGTTAAAGTGCAAGCTAAGGTGAGTTCAAAATATGATATGAAATTGGGAAAGTACGTAAATTTTGACATGATATTTTCCCCCCACCTTAGTGAATTGATTGCACTAAGAAATAAGTTATGCTAAAGTAGATAATGAAATGAAGGGAGGATAAATATGATACCTGAAAAAGATATTGTAGATGATATAGAAACTCATTAGGTAGACTTATGATCTCCCAAAATCATATTGTACGAAGTCACAATATCTGTATTTATAGTCGTACAAGGTTAAATGTTAGGAAAAATTCATACGTATCCTACAAAACCAAATGTATTGATCTAAAATTTGGAAGAGAAGGGTTAATATATGTCTGCTCATGTTTTTCCTATCCTATTAGAGGAAAAAAAGGAAGGTGAATTCACCCTCGAGAGTTTAGAATTTATTTTTAAGAAATTTAATTTATAAATATAAGAAAACTTAAAAGTTTACTATGTTGAATTGTGTTTTTTAAGAGTTTTTAGTAATCCTCAAGAGGAAATATCACACAAACAAGATAACCAATGATATAGACTGGACAAGTTGCATGAGGAAGTCAAAAAGGGAATGATGCTTCACAAGGAGAGTGGCTTTTATATGTTTTATGTATTTTTCAAAACTCCTTTTTCCCAATGGGTTTAATGACATGCATTGGTGTCCATCGAACATGCTAACATTTGAATAATGTATGGTCATCCAAGTGATGCACAAGAATTTTATATGCGCTAACATCTAAAGCACATGTTGATATGCATCCAAAGCACTAGTGTCTAAGAACACGCTAATGTAAGGGGAAAATTAGATTTTTTTGAGTTTTTAAGGAGAATAGAAGATATAAGTTAGAGTAGTAAGTGATAGAGTGTCTATTATTTTCATCCCATGCCTACTATGTGGGAGGATGCAAGAGGGGCAGTGCTCTCTCTTCTATGGAGTTAACCTTCAGCACTAATAGAATGCGAGATCTCACTCCTCCAATGACCTAGGGTCTATTGGATATTTATTATGTCAGAGATGTGCTTCCATGTTAGCCTGTTGATGCTTCTTATGAAGGAATGGGATCTAAGAAAATACACATTCATTCGCCTAACAAGGGAGATGACAATTACCTTGGAGGATGTCTACCATATCCAAAGATTACCCATTTGAGGTCATATTTTTTTCATTGAAGAAGATTTTTGGATACTACATAGGACACATGATGATATGCTATCGAATAGGTGGTAGTAGTTGAGACTACAAGACACATCTATGTGAGATGGTTAGAGTAGGGGTTAGTTCCTATGTAATTGGTGAGACATATTATAATTATGACCATAGCCATGTGTGGTACATGGGGGCCTCATGCATTGCATCTATGTTATGGAGGAGAGTCAGATGAAGCATACTTTCCCACTTATATCATCAACTTGGTTACTTCATGTATTATGGGGGCTATAGCCTCATGACATATTATTTAGGTCTAGGATCTTGAGCATATTACTTGCATGATATCAGTTAGTTCCTAGGCCAAATTTTATTTGATATGCCTAGAGCACATGCATATCCACTCATCAAGACTAGAGATTTGATTTATTAATTTGGATACAAGTATTTAATAGATTATAGATATAGATATTATATGGTGATAACATTTATAAATTTGAGCATGACCAAGAATTTTGAAACAACTAGTTTGGATGCAATGAGAGATATTTTATTGATCAATAACTATGTTATTATTTTTTATCACAGGTGAGAAATAAGGAAATTTATGCAGGAACAATAGGTTCTTATAGCAATACCATCCTACATGCACTCGCATTGTAATTTTGTTAGATAGGGTGACTTATCTCAATCTACTATTATTGGCATCGCATTGGGTAACCCAGATAGTGAGGGAGACGATGCACAACCAATTTTAAATGTTGATGATGTAGGGTCATTTTGAGCTACATCACCTGGTGGCAAATTGCTAGGTCCACCCCATTTTCCAAAGGATTCTCTTGGAGATCTTGGTGCATAGGGATCAAGTGAGGAGTAGATAAGTAGTAGTGAGGAGAGCCCAATGGAGGAGAGGCCCAAGGTACAACCGAGATTAGTAGGGCTATTGATGGTAGAAAATGTGCCTAACCAGATGTAGAGGATAGTAAAGCATAATTGTTGCTATTAGACCATATCATCTATAATTACCATCAAAAATCATGTGAGGCAACCTACTGCCCTAGATATGAACTAAAAAATTGGGGACCCAA
Source organism: Sequoia sempervirens (assembly GCA_007258455.2). Classification (NCBI taxonomy): domain Eukaryota; kingdom Viridiplantae; phylum Streptophyta; class Pinopsida; order Cupressales; family Cupressaceae; genus Sequoia; species Sequoia sempervirens. Next base: position 758,423,400 of record VDFB02000003.1, read on the forward strand.
GTGATATTTTATTTTTTCATGTTTATGTTCATGAGAAAATTAGAATAGAATTTATTTTATGCATTAGTTTATGATATATGAGGAGACATTGATGTAGATATTTCTTTCATTTTATAGTTAGGATACGAGAATGGTTTAAATTTTTTGGTTAAGTCATAAGTAATATGGTTTAGAGGGAGTAATGCAAACTAATTATAGGCCACAATGGACTATTGGATGACATCTAAAGATTTTTGAGCTTGCTACATAGATTCAGACTAGATATATGGGGAGTCTCAAGTGTGGAGAGTCAGAGGGCTATAGAGTTTATTATACTCAATATTACTAGGGATCTAAGAGTATTAGAGGTGCATGCACTGATTGCGTGGTGAGATCACTCAACAAGGCCAAGGTTATTTCACTTAGAGGGGAGTAAGATCAAGTAGTGATGAGAAAAGAGAGCGTCGAGAGGGCACATGATAATATTTGTAGGAAATCTAAGAAGGTATGTATAGATCTTTAGAGAGCTCAAATTACTACCCCACTAACCTAGATCATCCAAGAGTACATGGATTGATGGATCAAGTTGCAATAATGAGGGAGCAAGAGGTGAGTCTTAGAGAATATATTGTAAAGGTGAGGAGTCTATAGACTACATCATGGAGTGTGTCTAGGACACTATCTTATGTTGCAAGAAGGTGTGTCCCTTGGTCTTCCTTGTCCAGCACAATGCTTGGGTTTGTGACATGGCTTAACCACCTCCTATGGATCTTACATAAATCTAGCAGTTGTAACGGGCATTGATAGGTCAATATTTTGGTGCAACATCAACCACCAATGTAACAATTGGTATCATAGTTGAGGTCACAAGTTCAAACCCCTCACTTGCACTAGGGGGGTTGTTGCAAGATAGTGTGTCCCTTGGTCTTCCTTGTCCAACACAACGCTTGGGTTTGTGACATGGCTTAATTGCCTCCTATGGATCTTACATAAATCTAGCAATTGTATTGGGCATTGACAAGTTGATCTTTTGGTGCAATGACAACCACCAATGTAACATCTTAATCACTAGCCTCTATCAGACAACTGCCACCACATGTAGATGAGCCACCAAAAATAGTGGGGTCATAAAACCATGCACTCTAATGCACATGTTTTTACGAAATACCGTATTAATATATATAGACACCAAAGTTTGATACAACAGTGATTTTTTGTACTTAAAATATTATATTTATATGATATATATTTTTTTATTTTTAATATATATGTGTGAATGTTTCATGCATGTTTCTATGTGTTTTATGCATATTTATGTGAATGTGATACAATTTTTTTAATCAAGTGCAATTATGATTTAATCAAATAAACTTAGATATATTTGTTTAAGTAAACACAATAATGATCTAAATGACCAATATAAATAATTAAATTTTACCAATGGGTCTAATTAATCATTACTATGCAAAATATTAACTAGAGATAATTAGCATTACATAAAATAATTTAAATATCAATGCTAAAATTAAAGGTAATAAATGAACTAATTATTATAAAATCGACAAATTGATTAATTAATAAAAATATTTAATGAATTAAAACTATAATTAGCATAGCACAAATTATTAATTAATTTTAAAAAAGAATGAAAATAACTAACATAATTCAAGACGCCAAAATGTGTTGAAAAAGGAAACAACAAGCATTTAAAGGATTTCAAATATTTTTCACATTTAAATAGTCCAATGCATTGTATTCAATATATGTGGATCTTATATTCCCATAAAATATAACAGACATATAAAGATCATAACACAAATGATTTGCATTCATGATTGAATACAATCAAATAAACAATATTAATCCTTCAAGGATTGATTATAATACAAATGTCACTTAAAAAGTTAAGAATGGAGATGACAAAGATATATGGGGAATTATAGGTTATTTAAGAGGCTCACCATCTATCAAAGAAATACCATAAGCTATGCAACCATAAATGAAGGTGACAATATAAGGTCCAAACTAGTTATGGTGAATTTCAATTTAGTACCAACAAGTGCATTTACATTATGTTGGTTCTTGTAAAAGATAAAATCGCCTATTTTGAAAGAGTGATAAAGGACACATTGATTGTAGTTACGAGAGATTTTTTATAAGCTTGAAGATGTTCGAGACTATTTATAAAATTCTCATTGAGGAGTTCAAGTTGGTGAAGATGTTTTCATGATAAGTATTTTGATTGCAAAGGAGGATATTTTCTACCCTTGAGTCTTAGGACAAGAAGATTCTATAAGGAGAAAATGGTCCCGAACTACCTCCAGGAAAAAAGCTCAGGTGATGAGATAAGATGGTGAGAGTTCCAAAAATTGAAAGAGTAGGTCATAGAGGTCTTCAAGATAGATTGACAAGCTCTCGACCAAGGACGAAAAACGTGACATGCAGACATCCTCACAACACGTTGGTATCTTATACCGTGAGGACGTATCATACAGACTGAAAATCAAGAATATCATAAAAAACCACTAAGTTCATACTAACATTATTGTTTGCTAGGAATTCTTAAAGTGAAAAAATAATAGAGAATAACATAAATGTAAATAACTTAAACTAAATGAAACTCAAATAATAAAGTGAGAGAAGAAGGGAAGAAAGAACTCACAATAGTCCAAGAAATGAAGCCCCCAACAAAGAAATCTCTCCAACACCTACACACATAAGACCAAGAGAAAATTTCAAGGTTGTTTAGAGGCTTTCCTTAGTCAAACATTTGTTTCGGTGTTTCTACCTCCACAGACAACCAAATAGATAGATAGATAGATAAAAAGTAAAGATAGAAATTGAATAGAAAAGTGATGTGATAAATCCCAAGATGCTCAAATACATAAGACAAATATATATACCTATAAGGATTGAGAAATCCAAGGAGAGAGAAGAGAAGGAAGAGAAATTCATGAGAGCCAAGAGAGTTTTAAAGAGTGTTGTAAGAGATTGAGAACATTGTAGCAAGCTATAGAGAGTTGTGAAATCTTGAGAGAAAGATAAAGATAAGAGAGAAATTCCCAAAAGAGATCAAGAGAGCAACATAGAAAAGACCAAGAGAGAGTGACAAGTTAAAGAGATACAATTAAAATAGAGAAGAGGAGGGAAAGGAAGGTTCTCAAGTCATTAAAGTGTCTTGAGCCATTTCCACTGACTAGGGTAGGTGACAAGTGGCAAGACACTCAAAAATGACCATTTGAATGTTAAGATGTCACGAGATGCTCGCACGACATGTGGACATCTACACAACACGCTAGTGTCCAAAAAAATTATGCTAAAAAAGGTGGGAAATCAGGAAGACACAAGGATAACACAAGACTGATGCACAAAGGTAGTTGTGGAAAAAGGATCTTGAGCATCTTGAGGAGAAAAGGTCTAATGCAAGGGCTAAGATGAGCCTACACAAATACTAAGGGAATGTACACTAAAGTGGATACAAAAGTGTAGGTGAAATTGTAAGGGTATACAATTTTCAACACTACAGTGATCAATAATTCCTTGGAGAGAAACTTGTTGGGAAGGAATTTCTAACTCTAAGGACATAATCACATTGAAACCATACATGATATTGTATGAGGTGGTACCAATATTCATATAAATACTCATGTGATAGCACCATAATATATATAAAACTGAGTATACCAATTGTTACCATAACTATTTTACAAAGAATTTATTTAAAAAAATTATTAGAAACCTCAACTTGACCATTAGACTAAGGATTACCTTTGGAATGTTGAATATGAAATTTATCTAACAGTTGCTCAAATTTTTTTGTGTTGGTAGCCATTTTCATTGATGTCAACACTGATGGTTGTATTGTTTTCGTTGATGTCAACACTAATGATTGTCATTGATGTTAACACTAAGGAGATTGTTGGCTGTTGTTGTCAACACTTGAGTAATAAGTTATTGGTACTTGGTATTGGTTGTCTTTGTTATATTTTGTTTGGACTAACATTGGTAATGGAGTTCATGATTGGATGCCATGGCTTATCAAAGAAAAGAAGAGTTGATGAATTTCATGATTAGATGTCATGACTTATCGAAGAAGTGAAGGATTTTTGAAGCTCATGGTTCAATTTCATGTCCTATCCAAAAAGAAATAAGAATTGTTGATGTTCATATAATGCATTATTACTATCATTAGTAATGATTTCATAATTATATATTCAAATGAGGATTAGAAGCATTAAAATAAGAATTAGAAGCATGACTCATTGTGGACAGATGTTGTTGAAGGTCTATAGTATGTCTTATACTCTCTCATAATGTTCCTAATGAAGTATGGGTTGTTAGCTTTGGTCTTTGCAAGTTGGTCGAATGATTCTGGTCCAGGAAACTACATTGAATTCTGTCGAAGAGAAAGCTCTACATTCCTCCCCTATTACAATTTTGGTCTTGCAATTTAGTACTCAATGCTAGTGCTATGTGTACGTTGCACTCCTATCTTTTTAGATCACTTATGTTTTTGAGGAGGTATTTGTGAATTACAAAAAGTTGGCAATGTTACTAGTTGTTTGGATTGGTCTGAGAAATGCTCTGCATTTCTCTTCATTGACATCTATATTCTTGTGGCTTGGTGAATGTGCTCACAACATCTATTTAATGTCTCAGTTCCAATCTCATATGATAGAATCCATGAGCTAATATGCTAATGTTATATCTCATGTTTAAGTATTTTGTGCTTTATGGATAAATTATTTTGTATCTATTTGATCTGTTGTGGCTACTGATGACATGAGAGTAAGGAAGAAGCATATGAAAGGTTTTTTGGATATTCAGGGAACATCCCCATGTGATCTGCATGTTTCTAATTGGCCCCTTTGGTTCCAAATTGTGTCTTGAATTGGATTTTTGGGTTATTTGTGGATATTTGGCTGATAGGGCTCGTTCCTTTGCTTGGGTTGTTTGCTTGGGGGGTTGCACCAATAATAAAATATGTGTCATGATAGATTCGGTTCTTGACTTGTCATGTTTAAAACTGCATCAAGTAAATTCAACTGAAAGAGTGTTTATGGGTTGAATGGTTATGTGCTTCAATGTTTCATCCACACGTTTCCTTGATGTTGACTTAGGTTGTTGTGCACTTACATGTAAATCATTTTGGATCACATTGAAATAAGTGTTAAGATTATTTTTAGTCCTCTCTATCCTTGGGATAAGACCGCATTATGCTTTGGTGGTCAGCTAGTTGAATTCATTGTTTATTCTCTTCCTGGTCAACCTAATTGAAGAATTAGAGTATTGCGGTGGATTATAATGCAAGATCATTTTTGATGCAACAAGATGGAGAAGTGTACAAGCACAAAAAAATGTGTGCACTAGTTGTATTTAATATCCAGTAGAGATAGTGCTAAAGATTGTGTAAGGAAAGATCAATTGAGTTTGAAAGCCTTAGTCAATAGAATGTTGTGTTGGAATCTTTGTAATTCTCTTATAAATCTTTTATATCTTGCTTTAAGATAGTGAATCTCATTTGGTCCTCTGTATCTTTCTCCTAGGGTTGGTTGGTACTTTAATACTGCAAGTCCTTTTGTATCTTGCTCTAAGGAAGTGAGCCTTCTTGCAAGTCTTTTGGCAATGAGCCTTATATTGTGAGTTAACTCTCACTGTGGTTTTTCCCTAGTTTTTCACTTTAATTTGGTATCTCCTTGAGCATGTGTGTGTTCTCATTTTATCTCTATTTTTTTTTGATCTAATTACTATTATATCTTTCATTGGTAGAGTTTTTTGAAAGTGTTAAAGATTCAAATTGCTATATTCTACTCTGTTACTGCTTTGCTTAAATTTCTATCTTTATTTGCTCAAGGAGTTTGAGTTGTGCTAAAATTTTTAAGTTCCAGAAGGGGTTAAGTTTTGTGTAGACTATTTCAACCTCCCCTCAGTCTCTGAAAGAGTTCAACAATTGGTATTAGATCCAAGTTCCTCTAAAGAAGGTTAACAACTTGAGGAAAATATTTTGGATGACAAATGATGGTTCATACAAGGATCCTAGGTTTGATGGGACTAATTACTCATAGTGGAAAATGAGAACGAAAGTACATGTAAAATATCTTGATTTTGGTGTTTGGAAATCAATCAAAAGTGGTTATGTTGCTCCTACCAATCCCATTATAGATCCTATTGAAATCAGGTTATATGAATGTAATGCTAAAGCCAAGAATTCTATTTTATGCGAATTAGTTGATTCAAAGTTGTTGAATCAAGCCAAAGGTGATGAATTGTAATTTTTCCAAAGATGCTTGGGAAAAGCTTAGTAATGCATATGAAGGAGATTCTAAAGAGAATCAAGCCAAGATGAAGATCTTCAAAAGCATATTTGAGACTCTACATATGGCAAAATATGAAGATATTGCAAGTTATATGCTTCAGATTCAAGAATTTGTTATTGTCATTACTGGTCTTGGTGGAGAAGTGAAGGAAAGTTTAGTTTTGAGATCTCTCCCAAAATCTTACAAACATAAAGTATCTTCCATTGAAGAATCTAAAGACTTGGATTACTATTTAGTTGAGGAAAGGTTTGGTACTCTCACTGCCTTTGAGATGATATATTTTGGTTAATTTTTTCCAAAGAAAGAAGGAATTCAAAGCTAACAAAAATATTGAAGAGGATGCTCCTGATCAAAATGATGAACTCGATGAGGTTGAAGCAAACTTTGTAAGGATATTGAAGAAAGGAACTAGCAAATACAAAGGAAAGTTACCATTTGAATGTTTCAATTATGGAAGAATAGGTCATTTTGCATATAAATGTCCTTCTAAAGAATTAGATAATAGCAATAAAAGAGACAAGGTCAAGGAGGGTCTCTATTGAAAAGAAAGCAGTGGTTCCTTTGAAGATGAGGAGAATGATTCGAATGATGAAACTATCCTTATGTATTTCAACACTCCTGATAGAAAGTATAGTGTTGAGATATGTAAGGAATCCAACTCCTTAAGTGATGAAGACATATTTTCCTTTGATCTGGATCTAGAATCTATGGAACCTGAAGCTTGGGACTTCAACTCAGATGAATGCGGGATTGACTTTGAAGGAAAACTTTGGTCTGCATTGGAAGACTTGAATGGAGCAAGAGATCTAAATAAAAAATATGAAAGGTTTCTTTTAGAATCCAAAGAAAAATATGACAAACTAAGAATTAAAGTAGAAGAAGGAAAAAAATATGAAATCAGACTAAAAGAGGTAGAAGGTGTGATCTTTGATTTGAAAATAAAGGTTGAAGAAGGAAAGTGGGTTGAAGATTTCTTAAATGTCAAACTCAAAGACAAAAATGTTGAATTTTTAAAGTGTTGCAAGAATGGAAGAGGAATGAAGTGTTGTCATTAATGTCAATCTGTTATCTGGTTATCTTCTAGTTGAATTAATTGTATTTGTCGAGGATATTGCGAAAATTGTATTAAAAGAAGGTCGTTGGTTTTGGTGCTTGTGAACTATGTTTTTTTGTGTGTTGATTGAGGTCCAAGAGAATTGTTATTGGTCCAGATTTCTCTTTGATGAAGTCTTATGGTGTGTCATTCAATATTTGTGTTTCCCTAGTTCTTCTAAAGTTGGTTTTGGCATTTGGAAGTATCGAGCTTAATTGATCTGTGTTTTACACTAGTGTGGTCGACTGTGTGTCAAGCACTACTTTTGAAGTTGATGAAGTGTGTTGGATCTATTATGGGTCCTGGTGAAGCATGTGTTTGGGTCACCCTCATTCTAACTCCACCCTAGGATGTTTGGTGTCGATCTATTTTGAATTTGAAGTTGGATGGCCAACTTTGTATCTTTTCAAGGTTGGAGATAGTATAAATATAGAATGTGCTAGCAATGAAAATTGTACATAAGAAAAGAAGGAAGATAAGTGAAAGAGAAGACGCGAATTTGATGCTATTTTTAAAGTGTGTGAGTTAAGTGTGTGGTTGTTTAGTATGAAGTTTAACACCGAGTTTCCGGATGTAGTGAGCAAAAGGATAACTCTATCATTCATGCGAGCTGATTAGTGATTGTGGTGGAATCTTCATTGCATTGGGATTGTTTTCTTTCTATAACAAGTCTTATTTGTCTTCTTTGTATCTCTGTGGTAGTCAACCCTCCGGGTTGTAGCTCTATGGAAAGTGAGTCCGGATAGTGAGTCCTTATTTCAAGCAGTGAGCCTCATCTCAAGCAGTGAGCCTTTTTGTAATTGGTTTTGATATTCTCTATAGTGTGAGTTAATCCTCACCATGGTTTTTCCCTCATTGAGTTTTCCACATAAATCTGGTGTTATTTTGTTTGTGCATTTGCATTTGATGGTTAATCACTTAATCAATTTATGTGTTAGTTCTAGTAATTGAATTTAAGGTTATAATTTGTGACAATTGATTCACCCCCCCTCTCAATTTTCATATCCAACATAAAACTTGAAGAAGAAAATACCACTTTAAGGAATGCCCTGAAAGGAGAAAAGGAACAAATTGAGAAAGGAGAGAAGTCTAATCCTAATAGTTCTAAATCAAATGAAAAGAATGAAATAAAAGAAGAGATATTCTGCTCTGAAGACTCTAAGAAGAATGCCTTTGAAGATACAAATAATATTTATAATGGAAAGAAAGAAAATGGATCCATTTGTAACCAGGAGCGGAAAGGTTTCAAAAGTCCTCCATCAACAAAATAGCATGCTCCTAATAGGTTCAATCAATCCTTTCAAGGTTACTATTTTTCTTGCAATATTTTCAGGCATAAGCCTATTAATTGTAGAGTTGGACATAGAAGTAATAAAAACATAGGAAAAAGGTATTTTATACGTTAAAGAAACAATACTATGTTATTTCATGGATACTGCTTTACCTACAACAACTATGTTCACAAAGCTAATGAATGTAGATCTAAAGAGAAGAGAAACAACTCTGTTGTAGAGAAGAATGTTGTGTTCTACAAGTACAATAATATGGGAGATAAGGCAAACTATTGTAGAAATGGTTTTGTGAAGACATCTTCTTAGTATCAGAAAAAGGATGAATCCCTTAATTAGAAAAATAGGGGAAATGAAAAGATCCATAATGAGCACCATGAGAAGAAGGATGATTCTACTCTTGTGTACTCTGCACAAGATTCCAAGACAAGTTGAGATAGATTATTATCTCAAGAGGAGATGTCACTTACAAAGCCTATTTTCCCCCTAAAAAGAAAAGGTGTTGAAGACTTCAACATAAAGGATGTTTTGAATCAGATTAGTTAGTGTGCAAAGCTATTGTGCATAAATGGACCTTGTTTGATGTTCTTAGTGGAAGTTGGTAATGTGTGAAGGTCGGTACACTTATTCTAATTAATGTTATTCTAATTCAGTGTACCACACTTAAAGATAAAGTCCCAAAAAATTAAGTTTCAGAAGGTTACCTAGATATTCAATGTACATTTTGTTGAGGAAAAGTCAAGGCTTTTTGGTCCACATCTCTTTGTAGAGAAAGTTTTGTCCTTGCAATCCAGAGGTCTTGTTGACCAAGATGTGAAGGTATCATATCCAATTTTTCAAGTCTTTATACCTTTTGATATGGAAGATATTTGTGACAGTGTTTTGGTTTGGCTTAGAGAATCAATGTTGAAGGCTTGTTGAAATGTTTTGCATTTATTCGGAAGAAAAGTTTTGTCCATACAGATCTATGGGTATGATATCTTGATGTATAAGATGATTTGATGTACCACAATGCTTTATAACAATGTTCTACAATTCCTATCCATTTTTCAGAACATTTGTTGGGGTACATATGTTGACATTGATGCTTGAATAGATCAATTATATGAGTTGGTGTAGTTGTAAAGTTTTCTCTGCATGCAGTATGTTTGGCTACCAATTTCATGCCAATCCTATGCAATCTCATGAAAAGTATATGAAAAGGATTTTAAAATACTTAAAGAGTACTCCAGATTATGGGATATGGTACAAAAAGGATCAAAATTTCTCTCTAAGTGCTTATACTGATGTTGACTGGGCAGGTTGTGTTGATGACTAGAGAAGTAAAAGTGGGAGTGCATTCTTTTTGGGAGATATATTGGTCTCATGGTTCAACAAAAAGCAATATTTAGTGTCTTTTTCCACATTTGAAGCAGAACACATTGTTGCAACATATTATTGCACTCAAATGCTTTGGATGAAGCTGACCTTAAAATATGTGAAGGTAGTTTATGATGAACCTATTCCTATACTATGTGACAGTACAAGTAATATTAACATTAAAATTTCCAAGAATTTAATAATGCATTCAAGGACTAAACACATCTCAATCCAGTACCATTTTTTGAGAGAGAAAGTTGTTGAACATGAAGTTAGGATGGAGTATGTGCCTACAAAGGATCATATTGCAAATTTTTTTATTAAAGGCTCTTTCAAAGGATACTTTTGAGTACCTAAGGCAATGGCTAGGGGCTATTTCCACTCCTTGCTTTAACTATATGCATAAGATGGCTCATCTTTCTGGGGGAAGAAATTCATGTCGTATATGTTTCCCTTGAATAATGAGTGCTACCTCTCAGGGGGAGTTGGTAGAAAGGAGGAGTCTCGAAGAAGATGTGCAGTTATTGTGCATGTAAAGTTGTTTTGAAGAAAAGGTGTTGTTGGTCAAAGGGGGAGCATGTGTTGCTTCTTCAATAGAAAATATTTTTTCCCTTTGTTTCTAAAGTCAAAGAATGTCCTACTACTTTATGAAAGAATCTATGGCCCTTTTTCCTTGATTTCAAAGGGGGAGAGTGAGCAGTGTGTGTTCCATATGTTGGTAAAATGTGTCTCAATCTTGCAATTTTATATAAGTTTTATTATTGATAGGATATATATTATAGTTACATCGATGGGTGTAATATACAATGGGAGTATGGGGTGGAGTGAGATGTGTGTTAACATTTTTTGTTAACAAAAACTATTAAACGATCAACATACATTAAATTAATGATTATTGTAAATATGGATCATTCATTATTAGGTATAAGATCTGATGGTAGATATTTTTTTGGTTTGTCTTTCCCTAGAAGGTAACCCTATTTTATGAGGGTGTTATATTATGACTATGTATCATGATATTCAGAGGGTCTAATAATGGTTGTGTTGTCTCTAGATCTTTGGTGGTGATAATCCCTTGAGAAGCATGCTTTGCAAGTTTATTGTAATCTTTGTGATTTTTGAATAATATATTAGGTGGCTTTTGGAGTGTGGGGTTTTTCTCTTGAAAGGGTTTTCCCCATGTAAATCATTGTGTTATGGTATGCATGAAATTTATGTTTATTTTTGTTTAAGTTTTTGTAACTATTGAAAATATCTGTAAAGTTTTGCATTATCCCCCTCTCAATATTAGTGTAGGAATTTGTTCTACTACCTTAGCTTCCTTACAAGTGGTATTAGAGCCTGATCACCTTTGGTTTCAGTTGTGGGTTGTTGATTTTTTAAAATTAATCCAAATTTTAGTGGGATCTTGTGTAGAAGATACTTTGTGATCTTGTTGTAGGAATTTTTAAATGGCGAGTTCATTAGGGAGAACAAAGGTGGATAAATTTTCTAGAAATAACTTCAAGATGTGGAAGTTGAAGATGGAGGATATGTTGATAGATTGAGATCTAAGAGATGTTGTTGATGAGAAAGTTTCAAGGCATGCAAATCCTGCTTTGGCTACTCAATATGATGTTATGGATCGTAAATCCAAGGGTCTAATCAAATTGTGCATGGAAGACTCTGTTTTAATCAATATCCATGAAGATACCTCTACACAAAAACTATGGAAGAAACTTGGTGAGATGTATCAAGCCAAATATTTAGTGAACAAGATTTTTCTTGAGGAAAAAAATGTATTCCTTGAGAATGGAAGATGATGGATGAATCATAGATCACTTGGAAGCATTCAATAAGTTGGTAGCTCAATTGACATCAGTTAATGTCAAAATGGATGAGGAGGAAAAATATCAAATATTTCTTTGTTCTTTGTCTAATTCATAGGATTCTCTTGTTATGGTTATTGGGAGTACTTCTATTGTTTTGAAGACTAAAGATGTAGTGGGCTCTTTACTTTCTGAAGAGATGAGGAGGAAGGTATTCATCGTTTCTAAGGAGGCCCTAAATGTTCATGGAATACCTAAGGAAAAAGGAAAGAAGAATGAGAAGTGTGATAAATCCAAGTCAAAGGGGAGATCCAAATCTCTTGGAAAGTCCAAAGTTATTTGTTGGGAATGTTGTAAGCCTGGACATATTTGGAAGGACTGCAAAGAATAAAAGAAGAAAACAAAGAAGTTTGATTCTAATGTTGAGTCTGAGAAGGAAGATGGTGATGCATTTATTGCAACTTTGACATCTCGTGCAGGTAATGATGCGTGGTCAATTGACTTAGGTGCATATTTCCATATGACCTTTAATAGAGATTAGTTTTTTTAATATGAAGAATTTGATGTCCAGGTAAGGTGTACTTGGGTGATGATTCTTATTTAAATATTGTTGGCCATGGTAAAGTTAAAATCAGTTTCCTTGATGGTAGAATAAAAAGGATTAATGGTGTGTTGAATATACCTACATTAGCATGAAGTTTGTTATCTATGAGCAAACTAATAGATGCAAGTGTGTAGGTAGTATTTTTTGATGTGGGATGGAAGATGGTTAGAGGTGATATGGTGATTGCTATAGGTGTTTGATATGACACAGTATATAAGCTTGATGCATGCATTGTTGAGTGCAATAGTACTTCAGTGAAAAACAATCTATGGCTACTTTGTTGGAAGAGGAGAGGGTTTCACCCTCAGCAGATGGTCATGGCTTCTGGGTACCCAAGGGTGCTCTTTCTTCTGAATCAAAGTTACTTGCAGAGAAAACTATGTAATATCACTAGAGACTTGGCCATATTGGAGAAAAGGGTCTAAGGACTTTAAAAAATAAAAACCTTGTTGAAGGATTGTCTGATTGTAATCTTGAATTTGATTTATGTGAGCATTGCATTTATGAAAAACAAAACTGCTTTAAATTTTACTCAAGTTCTCATAAATTATGTGGTGTATTGGATCTTATTCATTCTAATGCATCTAGTCTTATAGATGTTCCTTCAACTGGTAAATCCACATATTATGTTTCATTTATTGGTGATTATAGTAGGACATGGGTATATTTTCTAAAGAGTAAATTTGAAGTTTTCAGTCGATTTAAAGAATTAAAAGCAATGGTTGAGTTGTAGACTGGAAAGAAAATAAAATATTTGAGGACTGATAATGGTAGTGAATGTTGCTTTAATTATTTTGATAGATTATGTACATATTGTGGTATTCATAGATAAAATACAACTCCATATTCTCCACAACAAAATGGAATTGTAGAAAGAATGAACATAACACTAATGGAGAAGGCTAGGAGTATGTTGATTGGTATTGGTCTAGAATAAAGGTTTTGGGCTAAAGTTGTTGCCACTACTTGTTACTTGATTAATGGGTCTCCTACATTAGCTCTTGTTGATAAGATTTCTATAGAGGCATGGTCGGGTCACAAGCTTTCATTAAGATATCTTAGAGTTTTTTGGTTGTGAGGAATATGCAATGTGCCAAAGGAGAAGCAAACAAAGTTGGAGAGGAAGGTTGTGAAATGTATCTTCATCAGATACAGTTATGCTATGAAAGGATACGAGCTTTGGGATCCTATTGCACATAAGGTAATATATAGTAGAAGTGTTATTTTTAGATAAACTAATCCTTCATCTGTTATATTATAGGTAGAATGGAGTAAACAGGAAGATGTGATTCAATTTCCTTCTACACCTAAGAAATTTTAATCGAGACCCATGGATAGACAAGAAGTTGAGGAGAGCTTGGCTAGCTCTGAATCTTTAGAAGAGGATGAAGAGCCTCCAAATCAAATTTTCCATTGGTCTATAAGGCATAGAAAACCACCTGAAAGGTATTCACCTAATGATTGGAGATGTATTTTTGCTTTGAATACTAATATGGATGAACCCAGATCGGTAGAAGAGGCATTAGGTATGAATGATGCAAAATCCTAGAAGATTTCTATCGATGAAGAAATGATAGCTTTGAAAAATAATGATACATGGGATCTTGTACCATTGCCCAAAGGAAAAAAACCTATTGATTGTAAATGGGTGTTCAAGAAAAATATTGGTTCAAATGGAGGTATTGAGAAGTACAAAGCAAGGTTGGTTGTAAAAGGTTACTCTCAAGTTGAGGGTGTTGATTATGGTGAGATATTATCTCCTATTGCAAAAATGACATCCATTAGATTTTTGTTTTCTATTGTTGTTGCTTATGATTTAGAGGTTGAGAAAATGGATGTGAAAACTACTTTCCTTCATGGTGACTTGGAGGAGGATATTTATATGACACAACCAGAGCACTACATGGTGAAAGGTAAAAGTAAATTGGTTTGCAAATCGAAAAAATATTTGTATGGCCTAAAATAGAGTCCTAGGATGTGGTACCAAAAAATTGATGCATATGTGTTGAGTTTGGGATTTGAGTGTTCTAAATCAGACCATTGTGTTTATTATAAAACTAGTGTTGATCATTTCCTATTTATTGCATTATATGTTGATGATATGTTATTTATTAGTAAAGAAAAAGGTATGATTTCAGAACTGAAGTCTCAACTTGCAGCTAAATTTGAAATGAAATATCTTGATGTAGCTAGGCATATTCTTGGGATGGAAATTAGAAGGGATAGAGAGAACAAAAAGCTATGGCTTGGCCAAATTAAGCATTTTAATTCAATTTTACAGAGGTTTAACATGTAGGATTGTAGACCATTATGTGTTCCCTTTTTAGTTGGAACAAAGTTATCTATTTTACATTGTCCAAGATCTCCATCAGAGATGGAAGACATGAGTAGAGTGCCTTAGTAGAGCGCAGTTGGAAGTTTGATGTATGTTATGGTTTGTATTAGATTAGACATTGCTCAAGCAGTGGGAGTTCCTTCTAGATATATGTCTAATCATAGTAGAGATCATTGGGAATGCAGTTAAAAGAGTCTTTAGATATTTGTGTGATACCTTTGAGTATTCCTTGTGTTATCATATTAATTTGAATGAAGATGATATTTCCCTTTATATTCATGGTTATGTGGATTCAGACTGGGTAGGTGATGTTGATGGAAAACGACCCACCAATGCTTATGTGTTTACTTTATTTGGTGGTGTAATTAGTTGGATGAGTAAGTGATAGGTTGTGGTTGTTTTTTCAACTACTAAAGTTGAGTATATGGTAGCTACTCATGCTTGTAAATAAGTCGTTTGTCTTAAGAGACTGTGTTCAGATATTGGAATAAAAAAGGTGCATTAACATTTTATTGTGGCAGTCAAAGTGCGATCTATCTAGCTAAGAACCCAACATTTTATGCCAGGACCAAGCACATTGATGTACAATATCATTTTGTTAGAGATATGGTTGAAGATGGCAGGGTGAAGTTGGTTAAGGTAGAGACTTCAATGAATGTTTTTGATTCTTTAACTAAGCTTGTGAGCATAAAGAAGTTCAAATGGTGTTCAAAGACTATGGGCCTTTTGGCCCCTAGCAATTAAGAGATGATGTTTACTCCCTCTCATTGCTCTTGCAAGGTGTTCGACAAGTGGGAGATTTATTGGGAAAATATGTCTCAACTTTATAATTATATAAGGTTTATTGTTGATATGATATATATATCCTAGTTAAACTGATAGGTGTAATATACAATGGGAGCATGGGGTGGAGTGGGATGTGTGTTAACATTTTTTTGTTAACAAAAACTCTTAAATGGTCGACACACATTAAATTATTGATATATTGTAAATCTAGACCATTCATTATTAGGTCTCAAATCTAATGGTACTGCGGTTGTTGTTGATAGTATGACAGTATGGAAGAAGCATATGAAAGTGTTGTTGGATGTTTAGGGAACATCCCCATGTGATTCACATGTTTCTAATTGGTTGCTTTGGTGCCATGTTATGTCTTGAGTTGGATTTTTGGGTTATTTGTGGTTATCTAGCTGACATGGTTCATTCCTTTGCTTGGGTCATATGCTTGGGGTGGATTGGGATGTGTGTTAATATTTTTTTGTTAACAAAAACTCTTAAATGGTCGACGTACATTAAATTATTGATATATTGTAAATTTGGACCGTTCATTATTAGGTCTCAAATCTGATGGTACTGCGGTGGTTGTTGATAGTATGATAATATGGAAGAAGTGTATGAAAGTGTTGTTGTATGTTTAGGGAACATCCCCATGTGATTCACATGTTGCTAATTGGTTGCTTTGGTGTCATGTTATGTCTTGAGTTGGATTTTTGGGTTATTTGTGGTTGTCTAGCTAACATGGTTCATTCATTTTCTTGGGTCGTATGCTTGGGGGGATGCACCAACAATGGAAGATGTATCATGATAGATTTGGGTCCTGACCTATCTTGTTTAAGACCACACCAAGTAAATTCAATTGAAAGAGTGTTTATGGGTCAATTGGTTATCTGCTTCAATATTTCATCCACATGTTTCCTTTATGCCGACTTAGGTTGATGTGTGTCTGCATGTAAAACATTTTGGATCACATTGAAATAAGTGTTAAGATTATTTTTGGTCCTCTCTATCCTTGGAATATGATTGTATTATGCTTTGGTGGTTGACTAGTTGAATTCATTGTTTATTCTCTTCTTGAGCAAAGTGTTGTGGTGGATATAAATGCAAGACCATTTCAGATGCAACAAGATGGAGAAGTGTACAAACACAAAAAAGTGTGTGCACGAGCTGTATTAATTATCCAATAGAGACAGTGCTAAAGATTGTGAAAGGAAAGATCAATTGATCTTGAACACCTCAGTCAATAGAGTGTTGTGTTGAAAATCTTTGTAATTCTCTTATAAATATTTTGTATCTTTCTTTGAGATAATGAATCTCATCAGGTCCTCTACATCTTGCTCATGGAATTGGTTGGTACTTTAGTGTTGCAAGTTCTTTTGTATCTTTCTCTAAGGAAGTGAGCCTTCTTGAAAGTCTTTTGGTAGTGAGCCTTATATTGTGAGTTAACTCTCACCGTGGTTTTTCCTTCATCGGGTTTTCCATGTAAATATGGTGTCTCCTTGTGCATGTGTGTGTTCTCCTTTTCTTTCTCTTGATCTGATTACTACTATATATTTTATTGGTAAAGTTTTTTGAAGGTGTTAAAGATTCAAATTGCTAGATTTTCTCTATTATTGCTCTACTTAAAGTTTTATCTTTATCTACTAAAGGAGTTTGAGTTGTGCTGAAAGTTTTAAGTTCCAAAGGGGGTTAAGTTTTGTGTAGACTGATTCACCCCCCTCTCAATCTCTAGAAGAGTTCAACACTTCGTTATTAAATGATTAACTATTATCATGAATAAAAGTGGAAGGTAATCTAGATTGTGATATTATGTTGTCTTGGAGAAATCAATAAATTAATTTAGTGAGAGTATAATGGAGTTTAATAGCTCTAACCCACTTTGTGATATAATTAGTAGCTATCACATGATGAAATTATGACCTTTAGAAGATTATGGGGATATTTTACCAATAATATCCAAACCCCATATGGAAAATGGCCAGGGTGAAACTTGGGCATGAAGTTCCTATGCTAGAGATCCAATTAAGTTACTGCATTGTTGGAATTGCTAGAATTTCTTAACAAAGGCAATGCAATCTTGTTTTGTTGTCTACTAATAATATCACATTCATAAAATTTTTTAACTAAGGATCGACTCCTAGAGTTTGTATGGTATTTTTAGAGGTAAAGGAGTATTTTTGACTTAGTTAAACAATATAATAAAATGCCATTATAAGATTTGCAACAAAGATTATTAGAAAGTATGATATTGTACATTGTAAGCATTCAAATACAAATACAAGTGGCTTAAGAAGGTTTGAGAGGAACTAAACCATCTTTTAAGTAATACAATGTGTAAATACCATTCAACAAAGTATAGCTTAGTGCAATAGAGACTATTTAGATTGGAGCTATTGACAATAACGAGTGAACAAAGAAAAAAAATCAAAAAGTGATGATAATTTTTTATGCCATCAAGGCGTACAAGGAAAGTTTCCCTAGCCATTGCATCCACATGATGATTCCCTACACAAGATAGTGTCAATAGTAAATGAAGATAATTTAAAAGATAAGGCTAAATCATGATGTTGAGAGAGTTATCCTCTTTAGCTTAATAAAAACTTGTAATTTAGTTTATTAGTAGTTGGGAATCACCATAAATTTGAGCTTATTTTATATTTATCACAACAAAGTGACACATAAGCAAACAATAAGGGTTTTTTCTCAACTATTTTATTTATGCATGGTAAATTCATATGGAAGGAGAGAGGAATTAGCTTATTGGAGAGGGGAACTCAGATCACTCTCAATACAAAGCTAGATACACATCTTGATCCATCAAAGAAAATTTCCTATTCATGATTATTGTTTAAAGAGGGAATATGCTTATCAAGAAATGAATCTATATTAGGAAAAAATACAATCAAGGGCATCAACTAACTAGTTATCCACAACTTGTCCCTTTATATATTTTTTGATGTAGAACAGGGAGGAAAATTGATTTCAATCACAACACAAAGAGATTCAAACACCTTTTCTTTCTCCAAAACCCTATTTTCACAATCTCACCTAGATTTCCTTAGTAGGTCTGCAGAACTAGTTATTTGGACTTTTCTTGCAAAACTCTCTTGCAACTCACCAACCACTCACCTTTTCTGACACCCTTTAAGGGTTTCAAAAACTTATCACTAGATCTCATATGACTCCTTTGGAATAAATCTTCTAAACTATTGTTGCTATGTTGCCCTCCTTGGCCAATTAGGCCACTTTTACAAAGCAACACCTATGAAATCACTTCCTCAAGCCAAAAACTCAACTGGAAATTCATAACCAAACCACAAAATCTCTAAATCAATAAAATTTATCAGGTGAAACACTTTCCAAGTCACCTTAACACCAAACCCTCACTTTGACTAATTAGAGGAGGGGTTTATTGAAAATCAATGTTCCCACACCAATCTCACCTTAACAAAGCCTCAAAAACACTACCCTATCTCTACACATACTCAAAAAATCACCTCCCAACTTCCAGTAATGCTTTTTCACCAAGTTCCATCATTTAACCCCCATTTTAAAGCCAAAATTCACACAAACTCTTCTAGGGCAGCAACCAAAAGTCTCCAAAACACCTTCCCTACTCTAAAAAACTCTTCTAACATCTAAAACCTACCATATTGGACCCATTCCACCAAGCCACATAAGATATAGTCGATGGAATGGATCTTATTTCATTTTGAAGAGCTTCAAACCCTCAAAATGGGGTTACAAACCCCCCTGTGGTAAAAAGCCAATAAAAATCCTAAAATGCAATGAAATTTAGTCAAATCAAAACTAAAATGTTGCTAATTCATTACCTCATCAAATTCAATCACTTTTAGAACAAAATAATCCTGCACTGATGAATGGAATAACCTATAGCAGCAAATTATACAAGAAAGTACATAAAAGAATGGAGTTTTGTATTGCTTTTCTCAACAAAAATCTTCAACAACCTTTCTCTTCGACCCCAGACATTATATTTAACCTCCCACAACCAAAAACTAACCAACAAACCGAATAACCACCATTTGAATTCCAACTGACCATTGGTATTCCCTCTTTGAGCATTTTTTGCATTTTTTTCAATATTACAACTTTACAAGTTTTTTTAACTTTTGACAAAAGGACCTCAAATCACCCAAATAGACTCAAAACATTAAAAAATTGCCTATTATGGCCTTATTTAATTCCTTCTATACTCAAAACACAAAAACTAACTTAAGACCTTACTAAATCATATTTTCAAAAATGATGAACATGGTGCCCTGCACCATACACTTGGCCTAAAAAGTTTCCAAGTCCCTTGGAAATGCATTGTTGTAGATCATTCTTCTTTCCAACATCTCTTTGACATTCAAATACTCCTTTCTCTGGTACTCTTTTCTCCTTAGTCAAATACTACAGACTTGTATCATCCTTTGTGTTCTTAAATTGCTTACCACCTAGATTTGGTTTCCTCTACACAAACTGACCTGATGAGTGTCTTTTGACTTTCCCTTTATTTGTAAATAATTTTGTACTTGCTCTAACACCTACAAACACACCTTTACCAGTGTTTTTTTGAACTGCTTCCTCCTTACCTCTTGTTACACACTTGAATCTACCCACCTGTCCTTGAATCACTTCATCTTTTCCTTGTATCTCTGTGATCAGATTCTCTGCCTCAGTAATCTCTATCTTAGTAGACTTCCACACCTCTATTTTGATTGTACTAGACTTCCCCTCCACCTCTTTTTCTCTCAATGGACATATCATTGTCCCTACCACAATCCCATCATACTTTTCTAAGCAATCTTGCACTTTCATGGTCAATTCATCCTTGACCTTCTCTGTCTCAGACATGAACACTAAACTATCATCTTCTTTACTCTTCAATACTGAATCATTATTCAATCTTACTATCCTAGCACCTTCAAGCCTTGAAATGGCTGCCACCTTTTCATGTATTTCTTCTTCTATGTTCACAAGATCTTTCTTGCCAAACATGATGAATTTTGTTGCCTTATCATCCTCTTGCAATGGTGTTAGTGTGAAAGTAATACCATCCTTTTCAATCTGATATGTGTTATCTCTTCCATCATAAAGTGAATTCCTATCAAATTGTCATGGCCTTCCAAGTAGTAAATGGCAACAATTCATTGGTAAAATATCACAAAGAACCCTATCCTTGTAACCACCAATTTTAAACTCAACTAATTCTTGTTCATTCACCAAAATGGAATGATTATCATTCACCCAAGATTCTTTATATGGTGTTTCATGAGGTATTCTTTCTAACCTCAATTTATCTACCATCTCAATTGCCACCATGTTATCAGTAGAACCAAAATCTATCACTACCTTACATACCTTGCCTTTGCATTTGCATGTGGTTTTGAACAATTGTCTTCTTTGTGTCATCTCCTTCTTGGATGCTTGGAGTAATGTTCTTCTCACCATCAATGACTCCCCAACTTCTGGAGCAAAAATGTGATTAGGAGAGTTTACACTTTCACAATCATCTTTGTGCACCAACTGAATCCTTCTTTCACCTCCACTTGAAATAGAGCCTTGTATTTCAAGGCACTTAAATGCAGGATTCCCAAACTAATTACAATTATATCACCTTCCTAAAAATTTATTTGAGCTTCTACCTCCACCAAATCTTCGTCTAAAACCTCTAAGGCCACCTCTATGATCAACAACTTGTTCTTGCACCTTGATTGAGTTTTCTTGACTTTCTTGTGACTGTCTTGGAGTGGTAAATGTGCCTCTTCCTCTTCAATTGCTACCTCTCCCTCTTATTTTTTTGTCTTGCCTTCTTTTGAGTTTCTCTTCACCCCTTATTTCCATTTGGTAGCACTCTTCAATTGTCCTTGGATTATGCAAACTCAACTCATCTTGGATGTTAAACCTTAGCCCACTGAGATATTTAGCCACCTTTTCTACATCATCATCCATGTGACTTGCCCTTATGCTCAACTTATAAAACTCATTAGTATAAGTCTTAATATCCATTTCCCTTTGTTTCAAATCTTGAAGCTTCTTAGACATTTGAATTACATAATCACTTGGCAAGAATTTACCGTTCAATTTAGCTACCATTCTATCCCAAGAAACAATTCTTGACTTACCTTTCCTTCTCCTTTCACCTTGTTCATAATCCCACCATACTAGTACATGCCCCTTCAATTTGGTTTTTACTATATTCACCTTTTGTTCATCAGGTACACCCTCACATTCAAAGTAGTTATCCAATGTTGCAATCCAATCTAACAATTCTTCATCATTAAGGTTACCACCATACATAGGAAAATCAATTTTTACCTTGTGTTTATCTCCTTTAACTTCCTTCAGTAGCTTTGCCATATTTTTCTCTTCAGGGTCCAATTCTTCATCCACATCTTCATACTCTTCATCCTCTTCCTCTTTAGAGTCACTTTCATCACTTAAAACCACACCTCTCTTCTGCCCTGTTTCAACACTTTCCAACCTTGCTACCAACCTATTTTGCAGTGCTTTCAACTTCCTAATCTCTCTCTCAGTCTTCTCTTCCATCTCTTGCATCTTCCTAGCCATATTGTTACCCTTAGGAGGCATCTTGTTCACTTTTGTTCACACCTAATTTCCTTTCAAAGATCTACACCTTGTGCTCTGATACCAACTAATGCAAAGTAGGGAGGAAAATTAATTTCAATCACAACATAGAGATTCAAACACCTTTTCTTTCTCCAAAACCCTATTTTCATAATCTCACCTAGTTTTCCTTTGTAGGTCTGCAGACCTAGTTATTTGGACTTTTCTTGCAAAACTCTCTTCTAGATCACCGACCACTCACCTTTTCTGACACCCTTTTGTTGGAGTTATCAACCCAAGATCTTCAATCTACAATGCCAAAGAACCTCCACAAGAGATAGAGAGAAGCAACAATGGAAGATGCTATTCCACCAAACAAGGATTGCAATATGATACAATATGATCAATGCAATACTATATAATGCTATATGCCAACTTACAATGCTAGA
This sequence comes from Sequoia sempervirens, assembly GCA_007258455.2. Lineage (NCBI taxonomy): Eukaryota > Viridiplantae > Streptophyta > Pinopsida > Cupressales > Cupressaceae > Sequoia > Sequoia sempervirens. The sequence goes on from VDFB02000003.1 coordinate 758,445,983, forward strand.
GATGCCTTGCTTATAAAGGCAAGGATGAGAGATAGGATAAGACAAGATCATGACAAGTGTCTTAATCCTATCATATGAGACAACTAACTCATAACTACCTAGGAAAGTGGAAATTCTAGATAAGACAACTAATACTTATCTATATATGACAACTAATATCCTAAGTAAACTTAACATGTGAATTAAGTCCCCTAAGTCCCTAGTAAAGGAATAAACTAGGTACAAGACTTATTCACACCAACACCCCCCCTTAAGTGCAACTTAGGGAGGTACAAACCAATGCATAATGCAAAAGATGGGTCCCGGCAACTAGGCCTGATGAGGTACCCATGTACAAAACAAAAAACTCTCACAAGCGGAGAAAAGGAGAAAAACCCTGTGGGAGAAAACTCCTCTCCAAAAGAGAAAGAAACAAAGAAAACTAATGAAGGAAGGAGGACTCCTCAAGACCCCCCAAGGACAACTTCCTTCACCCCAAGCATCGATCGCAACTGAAGATAACGAGGTGATGCCAAAGGTTTAGTGAAGATGTCTGCAACCTGCTGATCTGTAGGCAAATACTCCAAGCTGAGAACACCATCTTGGATGAGCTGCCTGATGAAGTGCATGTGGATCTCAATATGCTTAGTCCGCTAATGCTCCACTGGGTTGCGTGAAATATGAATGGCACTCTGATTGTCACACCAAAGAGTAGTGGGCTGAGTGGAAGGGAATCCAAACTCAATCATCAACTGACAAAGCCACAAAACCTCCTGACTAGCCAACACAACACCTCGATACTCAGCCTCTATTGATGATAATGCAATAGCTATCTACTTCTTGCATGACCATGCAATCAGACCAGAACCAAGGCAAAAGACAACGCCAGAAGTAGACTTCCGATCATTGACATCACCAGCCCAATCTGAGTCAGTGAAGCCCACAATCTGAGATGCACCTGAAGTGTAGTGAATGCCAAAATGAGTAGTGCCATGAATGTATCTCAAGATACGCAGCGGCCTTCCAATGACTCTCATGAGGCTCCTGTGAGAAGCGAGAGACAAGTCCAACCGCAAAGGAAATATCGACTATGTGTCAAGTACAAAAGACTGCCAACCAACTGTCGATACAAGGTAGGATCAACTGTAGGAGTAGTGCAACTAGAAGACAGTACAACACCTAACTGGAATGGAGTAGGGGCAGGCTTGCAATCAACCATGCCAAATCTCTGAAGCAAATCAAGAGCATACTTCTGCTGGAAAATGAAGATCCCCTCAGAAGTCTGATGAATTTGAAGACCAAGGAAGTAATGCAAAAGGCCAAGGTCGGTCATATCAAATCGCTCCATCAATGCTTGCTGTGTACTCTGAATCATGGAAGTAGAACTCCCTGTGAGAATCAAATCATCCACATAGAGCACAAGTATAAGTAGATCCTCTCCCGTAATATACATTAATATAAACTATGGGATCGAGAATGGCAGCAGGTGGCAGGAAGCAAGCAAGAAACTATCCATCTTCTCGCCTGCCAAGCAGGGAGCTTGTTTGGGAGACCATACAATGAGCGTCGAGCACGCAAACAAGTGAAGAATCTTGCACAAAACCTGGTGGCTGCTCTATATAGATCTCCTCATGAAGATCCCCATGCAAGAAAGCACTCTTCACATCCATCTGATATACTGACCATCCCTGAGATGCAGCTATAGCAAGGACAAGGCGAATAGAATCCATCTTGACAGCGAGGGCAAAGGTCTGGAATAGTCAATTCCTTCCAGCACGAGAAAACCCCCTTTGCAACAAGACCAAACCCAACGTACTTGTCAATGGAACCATCTGCATACATGCAGTACGATACACCACTTGCATGAACCAGCTTTTCTTCTTCCCTTAGGAAGTGGCACAAGATCCCAAGTATGATTCTTCATCGAGGGAGAATACTCATCATCCATAGCACTATCCCTCACGGAATACACGAAACATCCCGAAAACTTAGGGATCGCCAGCGCATGACTCAAAGACTAATTCTAGAAGTTTGAGAACGAGTGCGGCGAGTGTCTATGGGATCACCAACAAGAGACCAGCCTCCTCAAGAGTAACTCGAGCCCATCATGGCCTAGTGGGTGAATGAGGAGGAGGGTCATCAAGACCATCATCAAAATCTTCCTCAAGTAGCAAAGTATCATGAATTGAAGAAGACTGAGTAGGTTGTGATGAAGAAGAAGTCGAAGGAGGATCTGACTGGGTGAAGGTCTCAGAAAACTAAACATCACGTTGGAAATGGCCTCGTTGATAGGGATCAAAACAATCGTATGCCTTCACATCCTCACAATAGCCAACAAGATGTATGACTCTTCTTCTCCATTGATTTGCACATCTCTACTAGAATGAATGTCCATGCATCACTACCAAATACTCTGAAGTAGGAGGCATTATGCTTGACATGAGACCAAGCCTCCTCGGGGGTCATATTTACCTTGCTTTGCCTTGTGGGGCATCGATTACAGGAATATAGTTGGCACAATTGTGCTTCAGCCCAAGGAGGGAGCCATGGACCTAGACTGAATCATACAATTGGCCATTTCCCTGAGAGTCCTGTTCTTTCTCTCGGCCACACCATTTTGCTGAGGAGTGTAAGGAACTGTGTGCTGATGAAGAATACCATTCGCACTGCAAAAATCCTAAAATGCCTGGTTGACATACTCTCCCCCATTATCTATGCATATCTGTCGAAGAGAAAAACCTGACTGCTTCTCCACAAAGGTTTTGAAGGTCTTGAAGTTGGTGAGGACTTCCTCTTAAGCTTGAAAATAGACCCCATGTCGTGAGGAAAAAATCATCAATGAATGTTAGCACATACTTAGCCCCTAAAAAAAAAGAAGTTGGGAATAACATAAGATCACTATGGACCAACTCAAGGGGTGTGGTTGCATGTGTAGCTTGACCCTTAGGAAAAGAATCTTGATGTTGCTTTCCAAGAACACAACCTTGACAAACACCATATGTGCAAGTGATCTTTGGAAGACCAACCACTAAGTTATGTGCTTGCATCTGCTGAAGATATCTATAGTTCAAGTGCTCAAATCTCTCATGCCAAAGCTTGCTCATCGAATCAGCATGAGCAACAAAACATGAACTCGATGAAGACTCAAAGCCATCAAATCGATACAAATGGTTCTCATGATCAACTATCCCTGTAGAAACAACCTTCTTAGGATCCTACAACTATCTAATAGTCACATTTTGTGGATTGAACTCAATTAACTTCCCATCTCCATAATCATAAATCTAATATATGGAAAGTAGATTTGTTGAAATATCAAGAACAAGAAGAACATCCTCAATGCACCCATCAACATCTAAAGCCAGACGTCCTAAAGCTGGAGTCATTGAAGAAGAGTTCCCAGCGCAATCACGAGAAGTAGAGGTATGAACTATGGAATCAAAGAAGATCCGCGTGAATTGGTCATGTGATGTGAAACACACGAATCAAAGAATCAACTATCACAGAGGTAGATACATGGCCTGCGAAAGAGCTTGCCCTTTGCCCATGGAAGAAGGATTAGCCACTGAAATATTGTGCTTCTTCATGGCTTCCTCCAAGGCCTCTAATCTCTTAAAGCAATGAGATGCATCATGTCTAGTTTTGCCACAAAATGAACAAGGATATCCTTTCTTTTTCTTGGACTTGGAAGAAGAATCTCCAGAGGTAGAAGAAGAAGGAGATTGAGTGGACTTCTGATTGTTCTTCGGCTTCGGTTTGGTGGGATTCTCACTACTAGAAGATGATTCTGCTTTGGGCTTCTTCTTGTTCTTTCCTTTACCCTTGGATGATTGAGCCATTAGAGCATGATTCTTAGAATTAGGTAAGGCATCCAACTGAATTAACTTGGCCTCCTCCCTAGTAAGACACTCACAAAACAACTCAAATGTAGGCATTTTGTAATCTTTCCCTATTGCATCCATAGTTGAATAGAAAGTAGAAGAAAACACTTGATAAGGGCCCTTTAACTTAGACATAATCAAGAAGATACATTCATCACTAGATACATCATGTCCACATCCTTTCAACTGTGACAAAATCATCTTGAATTGTGCAAGGAAATCCTGCATTGAAGGAAATGCATCTGGAGAGAGGGATTGTAGTTCTACTTGAAGTTGCAAGGTTCTGAAATGATTTATTTTACCATACAATTCTTCAAGTTTGTTCCAAACATTCTTAGGTGTTTTGCACTCCGAAATATGAAACAACAAATTATCAGATACATGTAAGCCAATGAGCCCTTTTGCTTCATCCATTTTACATCTATGGACAAACTTTTCATAATCCCTTGTAAATTCAGGTTGTTCTGCATCTAACATTGGCCATAGACCCTTAGATTGTAACAATTGAGTCATTTTTAGCTTCCATGTATGATAATTGTGTGGAGTGAGTGGGTCAATTTGCCTTAGATCCGCCATGAACACCAAAAGAAAGAAGACTATATGGCACTTCAATTGTGCCTTTCACCCCCCCAGAATGTATTAAAACTAATTTTGCAACCCCCCCAACAAATTACAATGAACAAATTTTGCAATTTTTACAAGTGACAAGCTCAAATCAACCGTTTATAACACACGGTGATTTTTACAATTTTTAGAAAAAAAGAGCTTGTCAAGGTTGAAAACAGAGGTTACAAACAGATTCCTTGTGATTTTCTGATCAATTTCAAAAAAAGTTTGCCAAATTTCGACTTCGTTGGCAAAAGTTACATCAAGAACAAGCAATAAATGCACTTGTACCTTCAAGCTGAAAAATCTGGCAAAAAATGGCAAAATCTGGAAAATTCACCTGCACCACTGCGAAGTTCGTCGAACTAGCTTTCCGACGATATCTTGTTTTCGAAAATCCGACTTCGTGGTGAAAAGTTATGCAAAAATGAAAAAAATGCCTATTTTAGGCACTGTGAACACTAAACAGGGGCAAAATTTGAGCCCTCGAGTGGCTCTGAGTCACCGCGTGACGTGGGGCTGGAGTTATACAAAACTGGCGGTTTATTTGTGATCTCCGTCGGCGGTCGGCGGTGTCTGGCTGGCGGTGCGGAAGTGGCGGTGGCGGTTAGTGGTGGTGGTTTGTAGACCGCCCGTGGCGACTCATTGGCCGGTCAGCGCTGGCCGTTCGCGAACTCTTCGCGGCCGGCGGTTTACACCATGTTGGCGGTTAATGCAGTGGTACGGCCAGTGAATGAGAATAACAGTCATGGGAGACTTTAATAAGTCTGCCGGTGATACCTGCTAAATCTTGGCAGCACCTAAATATATTTTTTTTTTTGAAATTTTTTTAAAATAAAATATCTTGGAGCAAAAAAGAAATTAAGTAACATAATTTTTTGAAAAAATTTACGACGACGTCATTACTGCTTGGCGAAGTCGTGCGACTCTCGGTAAAAATTTTTGCTCAGAACAACTTTTGCCAAATATAGGCAAATTATATATCAAAAAAATTGGAAACGGCCACCCGGATGCAATGGCAGGCTTAATTTTTGCTCAAAGTGCTCCTGTAAAAAGTTGTTCACTAGATCTGAGCTCCAAACCCTTCTTTGCCAAAGTTGCAAATGGTGACGAAATTGAGTGAAACAAAAGCCAAATCTGACTTTTTCGAGTCTCCTAGACGCAATGGGACAGCCCAAAATATTGCCACTATAGCCAAAAGTGTTGCAATCACCAGATCTCACCAAAATGCAAGCATGCAATATAGGATACAAGAAACTCAAAAATCACAATAGAAACTGATGGAAACTCTCTAATAAAGAAATGGAAGGGGCTTGCCAGATTCAAAGCTCTGATACCATGTTGGAGTTATCAACCCAAGATCTTCAATCTGCAATGCCAAAGAACCTCCACAAGAGATAGAGAGAAGCAACAATGGAAGATGCTATTCCACCAAACAAGGATTGCAATATGATACAATATGATCAATGCAATACTATACAATGCTATATGCCATTACAATGCTAGAGATGCCTTGCTTATAAAGGCAAGGATGAGAGATAGGATAAGACAAGATCATGACAAGTGTCTTAATCCTATCACATGAGACAACTAACTCATAACTACCTAGGAAAGTGGAAATTCTAGATAAGACAACTAATACTTATCTAAATATGACAACTAATATCCTAAGTAAACTTAACATGTGAATTAAGTCCCCTAAGTCCCTAGTAAAGGAATAAACTAGGTACAAGACTTATTCACACCAACATCTTTAAGGGCTTTAGAAACATATCACTAGATCTCATATGACTCCTTTGGAACAAATCTTCCAAACTGTTGTTGCTACGCTGCCCTCCTTGGCCAATTAGGCCACTTTTACAAAGCAACACCTATGAAATCACTCCCTCAAGCCCAAAAATCAATTCTAGATTCATAACCAGACCACAAAAGCCCTAAATCAATACAATTAATTAGGTGAAACACTTTCCAAGTCACCTTAACACCAAACCCTCACTTTGATTAATTAGAGGAGGGGTTTATTGAAAATCAATGTTCCCACACCAATATCACCTTAACAAAGCCTCAAACACACTACCCTATGTTTGCACATACTCACAAAATCACCTTCCAACTTCCAGCAATGCTATTTCACCAAGTTCCATCATTTAACCCCCATTTTAAAGCCAAAATTCACACAAACTCTTCTAAGGCAGCAACCAAAAGTCTCCAAAACACCTTCCATGCTCTAAAAAAATCTTCTAGCATCTAAAACCTACCATATTGTACCCATTCCACCAAGCCACATAAGATATAGTCAGTGGAATGGTTCTTATTGCATTTTGAAGAGCTTCAAACCCTCAAAACAGGGTTACAAACCCGCTTGTGGTAAAAAGCCAATAAAAATCCTAAAACGCAATGAAATTTAGTCAAATAAAAACTAAAATTTTTCTAATTCATTCCCTCATCAAATTCAATCACTTTTAGAACAAAATAATCCTGCACTGATGAATGGAATAACCTGTAGCAGCAAATTATGCAAGAAAGTACATAAAGGAATGGAGTTTTGTATTACTTTTCTCAACAAAAATCTTCAACAACCTTTCTCTTCGACCCCAGACATTATATTTAACCTCCCACAACCAAAAAATAACTAACAAAATGAATAACCACCATTTGAATTCCAACTGACCATTGGTATTCCCTCTTTGAGCATTTTTTGCATTTTTTTTCAATATTGCAACTTTTACAAGTTTTTTTAACTTTTGACAAAAGGACCTCAAATCACCCAAATAGACTCAAAACATTAAAATATGGCCTATTATGGCCTTATTCAATCCCTTCTATACTCAAAGCACAAAAACTAACTTAAGACCTTACTAAATTATATTTTCAAAAGTGATGAACATGGTGCCTTGCACCATTTTGAGAGATAAACTTAGGTTCAAGCTCAATTAACAACATAACCAATCTTCCTAAAATATTAATTTTAGAGATTAAATTTTTAAGAGGATCAAAATTGGTAATGACATAGGTTTCTACATAAAGAAGATAATGTCTTAGCTTTAACATTGCAAGTACAAGAGCAAGACATTATTTCTCCAATATAGAATACCTAGTTTCATAATCAAGTAGAATGTGATTGTTGTAATATACAACCCATCCTTTACCTTCATCATGTTAGGACAATAAGGATACTAAGGAATGAGATGAAGTAGATGTATAAAGAATAAAATGTATAACTAGTATCAAAATACTAGGATTGGTCAAATAATTTTTAACTATTAAAATATTTTTGACAATACTCATCCCATTGAAATTAAACATCCTTTTGAGAATATGTATAAAATGGAGGGTATGATCAAACAATTGAGAGATAAATCTTATGGCTAGATCTTCCTTTGAAGCCTACAAAGGTGAGAAATGATGTTAGGAGGAGACATATTTATAAAAATGTCTATACATTATTTGTATCAAGCTCAATTCTACAATGACAAACTATAAATCTTAAAAGTTTGCCACTATCAACACCAAAGACACACTCAATATGATTTAGTCTTATTTTGTAGAGTCAAAGTCATTAAAATATAAGACAAATATTATGAGCTTGATCTTAACTCATTATAGATTTAGTAGAGATATCATCAACATGATCTTTAATAATTTTGTGAATAAAGTCATGAAAAATAAGAGTCATACCATGCTTGTATGTTGAATCTGCATTATTTAAACCAAATGATATTAGTACATAACAAAAGGTACCCAACGTGTAGTCAAATCTATTTTGAAATAATCCTTAGGTTTAATAAGGATTTTATTTTAACATTATAAGTAATCCATAATTGAGAGTAATGCATGACATGTTTTCAAGTCCATGATCATATCAATATTAGGAATACGAAAGTCATCTTTGAGAGGCTATATTTTGATCTCAAAAAATGATGCATACATAAATGAAATGTGGGAAAAGTGGTGCAGAGCACCATGTTCCTCCATTTTGAGTATTGAGTCTAGGTGTTTCCAAATAAGGCCATGTTAGGCCATCATGTAATGTTTGTTTTAGGTTTTGAGTCAATGTGGGGTCATTTGTATTAGTATTGCAAAATTGCAAAATGATGTAAAAAGATGTCAAGCAAAAAGTTGCAAAATTTACAAGTTTGTGGAAGCTCAACGGTCATATCATTCAGAGGTTGGTTTTAGGCAGTTGTGATAGTTGTTTTAGGAGGGAAAAAAGTATATAAGAGATGGAAGACTCATTGTGAAGAGGTGGTTGAGATTTTGTAGAAGATTTTGAGCAATAAAATCACTATTTTTCCCTTAAATTTTGTAAATTTATTTATGTACAGTGTTATTGCAGGGTTATTATATGACTCGTACAAAGTCATTTTGATTCAAGATGAATTGAATTGGGTAGGAGACTGTTGTAGATTTGATTTGAATCCAATTTGGAGGGTCTTCATTGAGTTTAGTGAATTTTATTGTTGATTTATTGACTGCAAAGATAAGGGTTTTGTTGCTTTAAACATGCAAACAGATCCATTCCACTATAAACATTGTACCTTCGTGGAATGGGTATTATTTGGTAGGAATAGGTGTGTAGATGGCTCTTTTTTGCAAGGGAGGTCGAATGAAGAGTTGGGCATGATGCCCTAGATGAGAAAAGTGTGTTCTTTTGGGGAAGCATAATTTGTTGATTGTTTGAGCATATGCAAGGATATTGGAGGGTGTTTGAAGTGATGGCAAGGTTGTTAGAGGCCTGGAAAGCTGACTTTCAATAAACCCTTGTGAAAAGTGTGAAAAGGGAGGGTTTAGAGGTTAGGGGTCTTGGAAAGCGTGTCACTAAATAAAAGTTGTGAAAAGTGTGGTTTTGTTGCCCGATAAATGCTTCACAATTGAGTTTTGTGGTTGGGAAGAAGTTTAGAGATAGGTTCCTTCGGAAAAGCAACCTAATTAGTCAAGGTGTTTAGCATAGGAAGCCAGATTGTATGGTGATGGTCCAAAGTGACCTAAGTGAATTTTGAGATATGTTTTGAATAAGGTTAAAGGGTATCTGAAACCATAAGTTGTTTGTGGGATTGGGTAGGTTTTGTGAATATTTTTTTTTATTTCAATGTTTGGACACCTACAAGGAAAGCTAGGTGAGATTGTTGAAACCTAACAAGATAGGGTCATAAGACCTGAAAGTTTGTTTGATTTGAGTCTTGAATTGTATTTGTGAACAAGTTGATCCCCTGTCACTACATCAAAAAGGGATCCCCAAGGGTTCTAAATGTGTGCATAGAACTTATAGGAATCTTAATAGTGGCCTTTCTCTAGGGATTTCATTAGGAAAGAGATCACAAGGTGTAAATATTGACTTTAAACCTCAATGGTGAATCAATCAGACTTGGATCATAGTCCTTAGGACAATAAAAAAGATCTAAAACTAAACTAAAATGATTTGAAGTGCTCAAACTAAATGAACTATAAAACTTAATACATAAAATATAGATTCTTGAAAATATAGAAACAAAAATGATAGTTTACAGGAAGATTCAAGAAGGGTCTGATGGCATGTACCTATCATCAAAAGATGATTCTAAGGTGTGCTAAGAGGCTCATTCACCCATGGGTGAATGGGTCTCAGTTAGGGATTCCAAAATAACTTTTGATAGTCCTCTAATGCTGGATGTTAGCTTATGTTTGACACAAGTCCCACTATCGGAGTGACAAAAATAAAATTTTAAACTTAATTTTCATGGTTGACAATGATGATGACAACTTGTACAACAATGCAAAATTTCTCCTTTAAGATCTCTTCAAATTCTAATCAACTTGTAACCTGCACATACACAGAGTGATTTTTTTTGTTTGTTTGTTTGTATGGGGGTTTTCCTTGTTTGCTAATTACACCTTGATAGAAAGATAATGAAAAAGGGGAGGAAATGATGTATGAACAATGCTTGTTCAATTACTATCTTGAAGGACTACAAAAACATCACTTCAAGAATGTTGGATCTTGCTTGTTTGATTGGCTTGATTGATTGCTTGAATGCTTGGATGCATGAAGACCTACATTTCTTGTTAGCCTTCATAACATGAACACACATGAATTTGACATGATGTTAGGATATTGATTATTACTAAAAAATACTAATAATGTTGCTCTTAAATTCTCTTGACAATAATATTTGCTCATAGGATTGCTTCATAAAGTGTGTTAGATTTCAAATGATAAAATGACTATGTATTTATAGGTGTTTATCTAATTTCCAAAAAATTAGATTCCAAAAGCCGACACTTACTATTTGAATTTGGATCATTAAAATACTACGAAAAACATATTTTAAAATGGGTCTTGGCCCATAAAGGGGACCCATTCACCCATGGGTGAATGGTTCCTGGCCTAAATTTCCAAGACACTCATATTCCAAGGTGATTTAATTATTGATTGCATTTATTTAATGTTGGTTCCCCTTTCAAAAAACAAAAAAATAAGGCTTTGGAATGTATAATTTGGAAAATTAGAAGCTTAATTAAGTCCAATCAATTAAGGGACCCAAACATAGTACGTGAAGTTGTAAAGGTATACAATTTCCTACACTATAATAAATATGACCATCAAATTTCATAATGATAATTATATTCAATATCCAAGGTGAATAGTCAATATGATAAGATAAAACCAACTTTTAAAAGATTTTTTTTATCTCAATCTTGACCATTAAAGAAACCTTAGGATGCATTTTCAATTTTATTGTTTAATAGACTAGGCATCATAATATAACACAATGTTATGGACCACTATGTAAGGGTCAATACCACGAGCATATCCTCATATTACCAAGTGAAGATGTCTAGAAATAAATGTAAGATTAAATATCAAGCAAAGGTGAGTTCAAAATATGATGTGAAATTATGCAATTACATAATTTTTGACACTACAAACCATACTTTAGACAAGTTTTACAAGGTTAAGGACCAAATTATCAGGATTGGGTGGAAATATATGCTAGGAGAATGAAGTTTGATAACCCTATAATAACAAAGAGGAATGTTGATATTGGAAGGATGGTATATTATGATAGATAACCCTAAAATTCAAAAACTTTTATAATATACAAAATAAGAAAATAATCCACACAATTCCAACCCATAGAAAATTTGGAAAAATTTTACAAACTTTGGCTCTTTACGGACGCATAGGGACAACACAACGAAGATTTAGGGAAACTTATTGACAAAGGAAAATCCCACCTATATCATTTCAAATATATTATAAAGGATAGGACAACACAAAGTCACCATATTACATGAGAAAACAAAGCCAAATTTTCAAATTTTAGGCTAGCATAGCTAGGCTCTAACATCCATATCCAAAACTTTAAAGCAACTCTTATAACATCACACATGGATCCTTTCTCCCTCCTTGTTTGATTATTAAGTATTAAGTAACAAGAAGTTTTATAATATATACAAAGATAAATGTTCATAAATACTTTGTCAAATCTTTGGTGATGATCCCATGCATCTTATTGGTTGCATAGGGTTAGATCACAGTGATGTCCTCAAAATTAAAATAAATGAAAATGAGAATAAAATAAAAAAGAATACAAGCCTAACAAGTGTACTTCAAATCCATATCAAACAAACTCAAATGCTCCATAAAATTAAAGAAAATACTCTACCAAACTTTAAGTGTCCCAATCTCATTTCTTTTGCTTTCTTTTATCTAACATATGTTATTATAGGAAATGAAATCTTCAATGATAGGCTTCCTTATTTCCCTTTCCCTTAAGTATTCATGGCCTAAGCATGCACATTTATTTTAGTATATAATCTCCATCCCTTTCATATCCAAATATCAACATATGATTGACTACTCCCCTCCTCATCTTTCAAAATCCTTGTGTATCATGATAAATACTTGAGAAATATGTCAAAACGAATAACCAATCTCATCTATGTAAAATCCACTTTATCAACAAATTTAGTTTGATACTACACTTGGAAACCAATCAATTCAGGTCATCAATGAGCATATTGTATTTTCTTTTTCGTCTTCATATTTTCTCATTTATTTATTTTAAAATTTTCAGCCTTCAATTTTCCTTGTTGCCTTCTATTGATCATTGTTGTTTCTTTCCTCAAGTCTTCTTTTCTTTTTCATATTTTTCATAGCTTGCCTTCTATTTTTTATTTTAGTTTTTATTTATGAATTGCTTCTTTCCTCTATTTGTATTAAATACCCAAGGATGATTTTGCATTAATAAAAATATTGTGAGCAAAGAGCTAACAACTAGGACTATACAAACAACTAATTCAAGTACCCAATTTGGCACACTCAATATTAAAGAATTAATAATTCATCCTTATACCCCATACTCTCCCAATAAATGATATTCCTTGTATTCACTCTGCCAAGTCCCCTTGCATATATGTGCCTCCAAGATTTATAGATTTCCTCTTGCTATTTTTTGTTTGGGTATTTTCATTCTTCAGCCAATAACTCTCACTAGCCACACACCCTTAGGAACTTCATATGCATGATATAAATGCAAATTAAATTCATTAAATATCGATGAGATTTTCCTACCCTTCTAGTATCTTATCTTGATCTTATGAGTGTTCTCATAAAAAAATAAACTATATAACGTGAACATACCTTCTTATTCTTTAGGTTTTTATATGTTACTTTAGGGAACAACTCATTTCTCATATATTCTATGGAAGGCTCCTGCTCCAAGTAATATTTCTCTCTTTAATGCTTTTCTATGTGTAACTTATACCTTGTGTTCCTCTCCTCCAATTGCTTCTTGACTTATGCATGAAGCTATCTCCCACAATTCTCAACTTTTATGGTCATGTATATTTCATATAATTCCACTCCCAATGGATCTATGATACTTCATGATTTCATCCCATGCATCACCATAAATGGTGTGTTACCTAATTATTTGTTTGAACTAATTTATTATTTATAAAATATACTTTCACAAACATGCAATCCCATTTTATAGGCTTCTTTCCTACGACACATAAAAAAGTCCAAAGGCATCAATTGGAAATTTTTCTTGATCTATCCATTTGTAGATAAAATTCATACATATATAATTGAGTTTCATGCCCAATTTATTCTGCGAGGATCATTAAAATGGCTAAGGTGCTTTATGTAATGATCAAATGCGTTGTGCAACAACACATGCAATCAAACTATATGCTTGAAGAGTAAATTATCTATTCTAAATGTGTCATTTTACTTCCAATAGGGAATAAAGTGTAGTAATTTACAAAATATGTCCACCACTATGAAAATAGAGTTATTGAAACTTGAATTGCATGAAAGTCCAAGAAAAAAATCTATGAATAATGCCTCCCATGATCTATCTAGTATGTAAACTGGATTAAAAACCCAATGTTCTACATCATTCCTTTTGTTGTTAGGTACATATTACACCTTTCAATAAAACTTAACACGCATATATGTGAACTTGGCCAGTGAAACCTCTCCTCCAACATGATTCATATTTTATCTATGTCAAAGTGTCCTCTAACTCCACCTCCATTCAATTATTTGATGAGATTCTCCCTTGTCAAATTCAAAAGATGAATAATTTTTACCTCCTACACAAGTATCCCTCTCTTGTAAAGTACTCATAAACACCTCTATCTCTAGCCCAATTCTATATGCATTTGTTCCATGTATCCACAAATATAGATCTAAACCATACATACCCTCCATCATTTTCATGCCCATTATTTTAACCATCAATAAAAAAATAGTTCTTTACCTCTACTTAAGTTAGTTGTAACTTTGTTGATCTTTTCGACATGATGTTTTAACGAAAAAGAGTATCCCTATAGATAATATATATTCCTCATGTGCCTTCGATTGAGACTTGGTTGGATATTCATGAACTTTAATGCCTAGTGATTTTCGTACAATGGACACTCCTTTGGTGGGAAATAATTCCTCTACTTACATAAATATTTCTTGATGGAATAAAATTCCTAGTTGTAGATGAAATAGAAATATCTAGCCTCATTCAAATTATCATGGTGATGTAATTGGTCTACTCTTCCTTATTCAGCACAAGGAGTAAATTTATTAATTTTTATGGAGTAAATTTTTATGCTTTTCACTTTAATAAATAGACAACACCATTCCTTTAACTTATTAAAAAAGGATTCATCATAAAATTGCGTATTTTCAAACTTGATTGGACATTTAAGGTCTAGGAAATCATCCAAAACTTGGAGGAGGTGAAAATGATTAGAGCTAGAACACGGAATAATTCATTTTATATAATGATCTCAAGATACAACCATGTTTAGGATAATAGAACTTTATCTAATAATTTAGTAATATTATAGAATATTTGGCTACATTTTTTAATGTGTAGGATCCAATCTTTATAATGATGTCCACTAGTTCATTCTATTACACAATGGAGATCAAGTCGATCTATGATTGGGTTTTCCACTAAATGCTCATACTTTTTATCCTTTGTTCACTTAAAATGACATTGAACTAACCAAAAATTATGCATATTTCATTCGTGATTAGATCCAATATGTTGGGGATAAGGTTCCACGATCATTTTTTGAGAATAGAGCCCATGGAGCCATCTATGTCTATTGGAAATAATTTGATGTTAGAGGCAAGACTTGTCAATCGGTACACTTTCCAATTAGCTTACAATTATATTTTTTCGTCTAAATGAAATGACATATAGTCCTTTTGAAGCATCATTTGCCTTGAAAAAAATCCCTTTCCATTTGTACTATTGCTATATTAATCATTTGTTTCACCAAATTCAATATATTGGTTACTTATAAATGTATACTATCAAAACTTTGAAGATCTCGTTGATGCTTGATTAAGCATATTTTGTTGAGGGTCTCCAGGCTCCTAATATTCTAGGAAATGATCCTTATTGTGATAGTGGCGGGAGTTTCAGTTCCTTTGGTATTGTGATATTAAATTTGATAATAGATTGTGATCTTGATTTGATCTCCTCAATGGTGAATTCATTTGTCATCTTTCTTCCTTTCTGAGCTTTTTAATTTTGTGATTCATGTTTATAAATTGTATGGAATTTTATTTTCACCACCTTATTTGCCAATTCATGGAGAGGAGAACCTCACCTTACTATGATTATGTTTTAATGAAAGGGTCCTCAATGATGAGTTCTTGAATCCGAATTAAAGACCATGTTTTTTTCTATGATTATAAGAAAGAGAGGGTCTATGCGATAAAAAATAAGGCATGGATGGTTGTTGTACTACGAAGAGAAGAATTTAGGAGAACAAAATTAGTTCACTCTAAGGAACACCCTTGATTATCTTATATCTTTGTAAATTGAAGGGGCATTTCACAAGGAACAAAACTTTCAATAGAAATTTGATTATAAATTTATCTCTGTAATTTTCTTTGATCTAATTTTCTATCCCCTTCTTAGCTAATCATATGTAATTGAATTTATTGATATGGGTCATCTAGTCTTGAGGGATGATTTTTCCTTTCCAACATAAATTGTTGAATTGAAACCTTAAGTGTTGTGGCACCTTTCTCATCATTATTTGGGATTATAGTAGATCTATTTATAGTTGGTACATTATGTTGAGGGATGCATTCCTTTTATTTTTTTTTGTTCCTTTTTGCCCACCATCTTCGTTTCCTCTAATCGAGCATCTACCTTGATTTTTAATTCCCTCCCAATTTGAAATTTGTTTTCTTTTGAATCTCCCTTAGATATGAGATTCCCACTTTTTTGAGTATCCACTCTTGTTGTGCCTATTGCAAGCTAGTGGCCACGCCTCTATATTTTTTCCCTTTATAGCATTCAATCTTTGTCTTTCTTCTTTTCTACCTTCTTTCTAGTTCCCTCCTACTTCTATCTCTCCAAATATTATTTTATTTTGGCATTTGTAAAACCGTCCTTTCTCTCTCTTAAGGATGAATGCTTGATCATGCTCCAAAGTGTTATCTTTCCAACTCACATTGCTTCTTGTTGAGCACTTGCCATCATTGATGTCTCCAACATTCATCATAAAAGTTTAAAATAAGACCGATTTATTAAATAACATTAAATTTGAATCATGTTTAATATATATTTTTTTTAGACTACAGGGTAAAAAAATTTCACGTGATTGGTGACGTTGGCGTGACACACCCTCTAGTACCACAGGGACGGAGGGAGGGGAGACTAGACCTCGTGACCTCTTGCTTACAACAAGATGCTTTAGCCAATCAAGCTAGGCCCTTCGCTCCAAATTATGTTTAATATTTAATATAATAAGACCGATTTATTAAATAACATTAAATTTGAATTATGTTTAATATATATTTTTTTTAGAATGTAGGGTAAACTTTTTTCACGTGACTGGTGACGTTGGCGCGACACGCCCTCCGGTACCACGGGGACAGAGGGAGGGGAGACTATACCTCGTGACCTCTTGCCTACAACAAGATGCTTTAATCAATCAAGCTAGGCCTTCTGCTCCGAATTATGTTTAATATTTAATATATTATAAAATTTTAATTATTTACAATAATATATTAAAATAAAATTTATTTTTAACATTCTAATGTTTATGTTTTTTATAATCAATAATTTATATTTTAAAAGTTGTTAAATATATTGATAAAATATTATTAAAAATTTGTTAAAAACTCTAAAATTTGTATATTTATATATTTTATAATTTATTTAACCAATACTTTATTATTTATGATTTAAAAACTGTATACTAGACAATTTTCTCCCATAGCCACTTCTCCCGGGGGCATATTATTGCCCGACAGGGAACGAAATTATTTAAGTCTGGAATGATGGTAGGAGGTTTGAGATGGCTCGCCACTATAGTCGGTAGTGATTCCGATGCCTGACTCTATCTAATCTCCAACTATAGCTATTAACTTGGAATAAAATAAAAAGTACGATGAGGTAACGTATACTCCGGGCAAGGACACCAATAGACAGAGGTGGCAGTGAGTGTTCCGATAATCAATTTTCTACCGCCATTAAAAACGAATTAGGAGTACATGGATTGTGTGTGGATTAAGATGAACGCATGCCACAAGGTGCGGGAAAAATGTAGGAGGATGGAGTATGTAGGTGAGCAGTCATTAAAATGTGAGAAGAGGAGGTCAAGCTGTGTATCATTTTATTTTGCCAAACTGTTGCTCTATTTCTTGTAGAGATTGATAGCTTGCCAACATCAGTCACGAACGTTGATGTGGATAAAATTTAATTGTAGTATCTGCATATGTGGGAGTGTGAGGAGCTTAGGAAAATACAAGGAGTTCATTAGAGATGTTGAGGTACATACTTGGGTGGAGCTGCCGGGATATGGAGAGTTTGCGGACTGTAAACCTCGCAGCGGCATGTCACATATTAGTGATGCAGAGCTAGAGGAAGAAAACTCAACCAATCAATCTCATTCAACAAAACTTAAAACATCCTTTGTTTGATTATTCATCACAATTACATTTTTCCTTTTTCAGAGTTCCGATTCTTTATCAAAACCTCAAAACACCTTAATCAACTTGAAAATGACTGAAACAAACTAACTTGGTTTCCTCAAATATCAATTAATGGCTTCATTTGTAAACATCTACAACCAACCTTCATGGCACTCACAAATCATCAAACTCCAAACTTTACCTTCCAAGACACAAGTCACTGTTTCAACACTTTAGACACCTTCATTTGAGTTGAAATAACAAGGCCAACCCTTTTCTAACCCCAACAACGTACACCATTTCATTCTAGATTGTCCTAATTCCTTGTAGCATACCTTCACAATACTGTTAGAAGTATCTTCACCCACAAGCCATATTTGCTGACTGTACTTAACATTTAGGATACTCATTTCCATGTTTTAAAACATATCTAAGATTCACCATAAGTTGTTTGAAGAGAAATGCACAAATTCAGACTATCTACACTCAATAACAAGGCTAATCAGGCCTTGTTTCACATAGGGCTTATTGAATGTCATACTCCCAAACTTAAATTTACTGTTCCAACACTCCAAATAGGTGTATTTTGGCTTGTTTAAGCTTTATAAACCCTTAGATGATCAGTCCCTTATGAATTTATATAAACCCTAACCTTTAGCCACTTGAAACTCTATAATTTCTTACTATAACACAAAAACTCAGTCTGAAACTTCATTCATTCACCCCTTAACTTTACATTTTTACTCCAAAACCAATGAAATATGTAAGAGCATGTATAAATGATTAATCTCACCAAAAACCAGAGGAATCCATCAGCTATTAAAGGAGAAAGACAATTTCTTCTCCTCACTGATTACCCTAGCAAGGGTTTTAACTGTTTTTACAAAAAAATCAATAACTTTCTTAAATCGAAACCAAAATGCATGAAACAAAGATCAAATGGAAGGTGATTGAATACACTTCAACTTGGAATAAAAAAGAAACGTACTCCTACCCATACAACACCAAAAACCAGTGAATTTCTGAGATAAAATGTAGAAAATAGTGTCTTTTATTCATTCAAATCAAATGTTCAATCACCCACACGTACAAAAGTGTCTACAAAGCCTTTTTAAAGGCATTCAAGCATGACTTTACAACTTCTAACTGATTTCTAACTTCCTATCAATGTTTAGACCCTAATGACCTTTCAACTTCCTAATGTTGCTTTGTGCAACTTTTACATTTTTTGCAATTTTACTAATGTTTGTTGACAACCTTTTACATCTTTTTACATTTTTCTTTTCCAAAACATGACATAATGACCTCCTACACATAAGAAATGGCTCAAAAAGGTGAAACATCAAAATTGAACCAATTTTCCACATGGAGGCAAATTTGATAAGGTGCTCCTGCACCAATCAGCTTGCCTTCAATATTTAAATAAAGAGGTAATAATATTTTCTAGATAATTGAGCTTATTAGTATGCAATATAAGTGTTTCATGGTTGATTAAGTACATTGTAAACTTTGTGGTAGAAATTGCCATCTGAATGTATAATCTGTCGGAGGACAACCCCAGGCGTGGAGGCAATTGTGAAGTCTTTCACCTTTCCTGGTCTTACAGTATTTCAAAACAATAAATCAGTCTTAAGCCTTTAGTGAGCGTCATTCCAATTGAATGTGTGTGTAATCCTAGATTTTCTTACAAGAGCGTGATTCATCACGTTCACGTGCAAATGCAAGAGATTAAATGAATCCAGCGATAAATCATCCAAATTGTTGCAAATGAGTGTATATGCTAAAGTTTAAAATTTGTGTTGAAGCTATATCATGTTGAGAAAGCTATATGAGAGAGTTACTAGTATGTTGTTGATGTAGAGGTTCATGCATAGATTTTAGAAAAATACCCAACACATAGCCAACAGTTAGAAGAAATACGTGTTGCACAGATTTCATTTCAAGGTGGAGGTAAGTCTGAAATAAGAAGTAGCAGTGAATATTAATCCCAAAATAGCCCAGAAAAGGCAGAGATTTGGCTGCTTTAACAAAAGAAAATAGAAAAAAATCACAATGAATTGGGATTCAACTCTGATGTTGATTTTTTCTAAAAAATAACACATTTTTAAAAAATTTATCAATCAACCAATAAAATTTATTAACAATTCTTATACAACCCAACACAAAATAAGAAAATGTAAGGACATAGTAAGTGATTCTTGTGAAGGATTTGTCTTAGATTCTTATGGAGGTTAGTAAAATGTCCACAAGAACATAAGAAAGAAGGATTTTTCTTAGATCTTATGATATTATAGCAATGACCTTGATGATGATTCCCACTCCCATGAAAAAGAATAAGATGAGAAGCAGACACCTGTTCGACTCTACATGAATTAGATAACTATTATTTAATTAGAATAGTAGTACAATTTGTTTCTTGATTGTATAACTTAGTGATTGGCTTTATTATAAACTATTAAATAGGAGAAGTTGATAGGATGTAGCTATTATCAAATAACCAAATTTAGTTATAGGTAAGTTTTCTTTTCTTTTAGAATAGTTCATGTTTTGTTTTAGAATTTTGCATTTGTAAGCAAGAACAAGTGGGAACAAGAATTTTGTGTCATCACCTGTTTGAAGATCAACAAATCAATGAACTTTTCTTATTGTTATGTTTGTGATTGTTGTTCAGTTCTAGACATTAACTATTACTTTTAAGTTAAGAATTAACAAGAGATAATATGAACTTTTTGTTGGTGATAAGACAAACACAGACCAAAGATGGGTTGGTCTTATAGGTGCTAGTAGCTTAGTTGGTAGAGCACTCCAACAACAAATGGAAGGTCATAGGTTTGAGTCCTAGCTGGTCCATGAAATTTGTAGTAATTGGTCTTTGTCATTGAAAGTAAGTGGTGAAGGTATTGATAAGACAACAATGAGATCAAATTGTAGGCTGTGGAGATTGTCAATTTTCAGCAAGCGATGAAGATTGGCAGTTTGACTAGTTGGCTATCTAACCATTAACATTATCATTCTACCCCTTAATGATAATGTAGAAATTTTTTTCTTCTAAAAACATTTTCGAAAGATATTTGTTAAAGACACCTGCAGGATGATTAATGCTTTTCCAAAACTTTACTTTAACATGTCTTTTTGCCACAATATTTTTGATGAAATAATGTTAGATATCATAAAATTCTCTTTTTCTATGCTTTTGTTCTTTTTTCCTTAGGAATATGCACATAAGCAACATAGCCAAACACCTTTAAATGAGGAATAAATGGTGTAAAACTAGACCAAGCTTGTTCAAGAGTCATTCCATGAACTGCAATTGTGGGAATCCTATTCATGTAAATAAGCTATAGTAGTGATTGCTTCTGCCCAAAAGGACTTATCTAAATTCTTTTGTCATCATGCTTCTTGCCATTTCAACTATAGTTTTATATTTCCTCTCAACAACTCCATTTTGTTGTGGAGTGTAGGAGGTGGTAAACTCTCTTTTCAAATCCCATATTCTCTACAAAAATCAAAATACATTTGACCTATACTCCCCCCCACTATCTGATATGATGACTATAATGAATTGATCACTTTGTTTTATAACTAATTGTTAGTACTCAAGAACCCTATAAAAAACTTTTGATTAATCAATCAAATAATAGATCCAAGTTTTACAAGAAAAATCATCTATGAAAGCGAGAAAATACTTGGATTTATTTAGTGAGAGGGTTTCCATTGCACCACATAAATTAGTATGAATAGCTTCAAGTGGTTTTCTTATCCTTCTAGATTGCAATCCAATCAAAAAGGTATTTCTATGTTGTTTTCCAAACAAACATTCTTCACAAATTTCCTAAACTTATTCTTAATAAATGACAATCCTTCAACCATATGTTTCTTCTTAAGCAAAAGTAAACCCACCAAAATTTAGACGCCCATAACTTTGATGCCACAATTGACAATTATGCACCTCTATGTTACTCATGAGTTGCTTGCTTGAAGAAAAGTGAAGAGGAAACATATGATCAACTGTCATATGTGCTCGTGCAACCACTGCATATCTTTGTGACTTATCCTTAATAATACATTCATTCCTATAAATAACTTTTTAATTTTGTTCAAGCATCTGACTAATTGATAACAAATTCTTTTTTAGAGAAAAAACTAACAAGGTGTCAAAAATATGCTTAATTTTACCATTTTCATTTGCTACTTCAATGGTTTCCTTTCCTTTATTCCCATGTGATTTATTGTCCCCCAAAACAACAATACTATTATGCTTTTCATCCAAATTCATGAATAAATTTTTATTAGAAGTCATGTGTTGGTTGTCTTTGATCATGCATTAAATCCATGAAAACCCTTTGCATCCATATTGCATAACATAAAGCCGATGTACTTGCCATAGATTTTGATTATGTGGATGAGATTGTCACTATAGGTTGTCACTATATATTTTTCCCATGCAACAATTCTTGTTCCAAAGTGAAATACATAGATTGTATTCACTTTGGATGAGATTGTTGCCCATGCAACGATTCTTGTTTCAATCTATGGATGAGATTGTCACTATAGATTTTTCCCATGCAACGATTCTTGTTCCAAAGTGAAATACATATCTTGAAGTGCTCTTTTGATAATCCATGCTTCTTGCAAAATCACTATCTGTATATCCAATCAACTCAAGCTTATTTCTTGTGGAGTACAATATGCCATATCTTATAATCCTTGCATTATACCTCAATATCTTCTTTCCAACTTGCCAATGTGAATCCTTGGTGATTCCATGAATCCTTGAGCTCATCTTTTTGATTTTTTTTTAACAAAGATTCATCCTACAATTCTACAAATCCTCTCTCTATCAAATCAAATAGATCTTGAGAACAAAATAAAGTTCTCACCACTTTTTCCCAATTATCTTAATTTTTACCTATAAAAAATAAGATTTGGGACTAAAAATATTTACTTACAGATACCATACCTTGACTTGATCAACTTACTACGATCCAATTTCGATGATGTCAACATCTTCGCGTGTCTTTGATCCTTCAAATTTCTGACGTTTCCATTAACAAACAAAAACAACGATCCTTTTGAATTATGCGCCTTCTTTGATGGCGACTCTCAAACACTGGTGGGTCCCAAGTGATTAGAAGCTACAATCTTTCTTGAATTTTGGCTTTAAAATCTTCTATTTTTGTAACAAAAAGTCAATTGCAATCTTCAGCTATTTCCTTTATAGTAACCAATGTAATCTCCTTTCTTGTGGCTCATTTATTCTCCTTTAGCGATGACTCCAACATACATCTTCCTTTGCTCTGACCTCATAATAGTTGGCTTGATTTGGGAAATCTTTTTCTTGCAGTCATCCCTTTAAAATGTTGTGATTCACATGTTCAAGGATGACTTAGATGCTAGCAACTTCTATCAACCATAGCAATAGGATCTCCTTTGCATTCTAGGTGGTAGTTAACACTGCAATTTGAATTGCATTGATCCTTGCCTTATTCAGTGTCTCCTTTTATGTAATTCCTCTCATGACTTTATCCTTTAGAATTCTATGCTTCTTCTCTAACAACAACAAATATTGAAGTGTTTTGATTTTCTCCCTGCTATGATGACTGAATAATGGTGATTTCCTCAAATTGGTAGCTTATACTTGTTGGACATTAGGATTGCACCCTTCAAACAAGCTGGGCTTATTTATCCTGCCTCAACATGGAAACACTCTCTAGTTTGTGGGTAAACCAATTGGTGAGAGTGAATCTCTAGATCAGGGCTAGTTCCCTCTAGATAATCATCTAAAACTACAAACTTTTTGAGGAAAAGGGGAGAGATAAAACTAAAAACTAAAAAACTACAACTAAAGATGATCAACTATAAATTTGAGATTCTGACAAAACCTGACTCACAACACCACTATCATAAAGCAAATATGATCTTACAATCCACCTTAGGACACCTAGCACATAAGTGTTTTGCATAAAGATCCTTGAACAATTAATACAATATGCAACCTGCACTATTTGCCACCCTTGACTATAACTCACAATAATAAGACTAGGAAGGATCCGCTATTTGAATCACAAACAAAATCGGATTATTACAGTGAGCCCATGACAAGAAAGGTGGAAGGAAAACTCTGGGGCTTTATTGCAAATGAAGGAGCCAAAGCATCAAAATCTGATTCAAAAGTTTACAAAACTCTCTTGCAAAGCATGAGAGAGCAAGAAACTGGAAAACATGTGAACTCTGAGAAATTCAAAATTTCTCCAATATATAGGCATCAAGTGACCCAATGATGAAAATAGAAAAATCTAGCCACTGTCTCAACAAAAATCAACTCAATCTACATTTTCGAGCTTCCCCAAAAAGTCTAGAAAATAGCCCTCTAAACTGCTCCAAAAAGCATCCAAAAGATGGAACTTTTCTTCCTCCAAGGGTCTATCCAAAAAGGCCTCAAAATCAGGCTCAAAATAGCTGAAGACTGAAAATAGAAAGTTCAAATTGTCACCTCTTCTTCAAGTCCGCCCAAGACTAAACTCAGAAATAGAAAGTTTTATCAACACTACTTTATCAAATTGCATTTAGAAATAGCAAATATTAAGATAATTTATAGAACCATTATCTTAACACTGCTTTACAATATCTTGCAGTTTTGATTTTCTCCAAAGAAAACTCCCATTGTTCTGATTTTTTTTGCAATTTGCCTCTAATTCTCCTCTTTTGATCTCTAATTATTTTGATTTTTTACATTTATTTATTGCAAAAAAAATCAAATACTATATGCAATGCTCCTTTACATAATTTGATTTTTATATAAAAAATCATAAAAATATATTTGGCTTATCATCCATTTAGGCAAAACAAAATTGACGGCTTAAAGGTCATCACTTGGTCTCCAAAGGCAATCAACACAAGAAAATCTCCAAGGCACTTAAAGAAGGAAAATAGGGTTAACCCTAATGGGGCCTACGCATGATATGTGTTTTGATTTTCTATAAAAATCAAAAGAAATAATAATAATAATAATAAAAACCAAAGGCCAAGGTTTCAGCCTAGGCAAAATGAAATATGGCAAAGCATTTGAGAAATGAAATAAATGTGATTAAAAAATCACATCGGCTAGGTATCGGAAAGAAACCCTAGCACAAAAATGCCTCCAAACTTTGTTTTTGATTGCCATTTTGCATTGGCCTTTTGGTGGAAAATGAAGCTCTGTTGTGCGCGCCGCCCCCTGAGCTAGGGTTTCGATAGCTCGAAACCTTGAATTTTCTATTGTTTCCGTGAGATTTTCAAGAATCTCCTGTCGATTTTTGCGAAGGAAAGCTAGGTAAGGCTTCCCCATTCGTTTACATTTATTTGAATGCACTTCTGGAAGTTAAAACCCGTGACCATTATTAGATTTTGATGCATTTTCTGTGTGTGCTTCTACCGTCGACACCCTTCATTGCTTTGAAACCACCATCGAATGGTTTTGATGGGCTTCTCCGCGGACCTGAATACACTTTTCATCGGCGCAAGATGAGGTAATCTTTCACTATGGCTCGAACCTTGCACTGTTTTGTCTAATTTCTGCAAACAAAATGTTCAATTGGATCTTATAGAATACCTTCTGTGTACAACATTCCAAAAGCTCCATTATTCTATAGAATGAAAGACTCGTCTTAAAGCCGCGGCTTCACCATATTGGGTTTATCCTTTTAGCGTTTTGGGTTCCATTAAATCTTTGTAAGAGCTCGAATCTTGCATTTTTTCATTAATTTTTTGTAGAGAAAACTTGTTTTGGGCTTATTGAGTGCTCAATGATGGAGACACTTGTTTTCTCGTGCAAGAAAATCTTCATGAATCCCTCTATTTCTGTAAATGGTGGAGCTCTATGCTGCACCCCTCGTAAATCTGTGAATGAAAACTCCATACTTCTATTCATCTGTCATAAAAAATGGAAAAGTTTGTTCTCTCTGTAAATTCTTACTTTGGCACTTAGAACTTCTGAAAGAAAGATGAATTCTTGTGAATGCCGGCTGTGCTAGTTTCCTGCTTTGACATCCCCTTTGTTTGTGTTTTCCTTCACCCTCATTGTTTTAATCTTCCCCATTCGAGCTCATACATTAATCATATACAGCCCACTTGTTACCTGTTTGCTTGGTTAGGCCTTCTCTTACTTGTTATCACCATTCCATTACTTTGCAAACACCACACACAAGTAAGATGTTGCATATTTATTTCATGGTGTTTACATTTGTGAAGGGAAATGTAGCTACTCAGACTGTGAGGGCTTCACCATTGTAGCTATGTGATTTATTCTGTACTATACTTGATCATCAAACATCTAACTGAAAGCCCTTCACTCTGGATGTTCTTTCAAAACATTGAAATGTGCCGCCATGCTTCATTGCTTGCACTTGAATAGCATGATACATCTATAGGCAATAACAACTCTTCTGATGTTTATTGTAACTCATTTACATTTTGAAGCATGCATGAGATCATAGACATTGCTTGCAAATATAAGTCTCCGAACACTGCTATATTTCATTTGTCTTTCTGTTTGCAAGAAATACCATTTGATGAGATATGGCATTATGAAATAAAGATTATGGGGTTTATTTTCTTGTTGCTCTAACTGCATTTTGCACTATAGCATAACTCACTATTCTGGAAACAACAACTCATTTCCTTTAAGCTCAACACCTACAACTGCAACTTTGTTTACTTATCTTCATAATGCAGAAGACCATTTCCAATGGGACACATTACCCTCCATGCATTGTTTGCATCTCTCCAACATGATGCATATACTGATAGCACTCTTGCACAACACAGTGAAACTCTTCTTTACGTACATGCTTCTTCATATCCCATGCACATTCTCATTTTACCTTTAGTTATGGCTGCCATACACTTGCTTACTTTCAAATACATTGCATTTCGATGTGTTTGCTTCATTCAATGCCATACTTGTACTTAGCCATTGTGATACTCCTGTAGGTTACTTTGATGCCTTCATGTGCACTTGAATGCTTCAGGAAATGAACTTTCGACTTCATATCATAATGAAACAAGGCAATGTGATTTTCTTCTATGTTTATAGCATGGAATCTCTGAAGCAAGACTTACTCATTCTGCAAATTTCTTCATTGATGATGTTGTTCTCAATCCTCATTCAGCTCAAAACCTCATGTATTGCACCCACAGTCAACCATGCCATCTTTTCATTCATTTTTTGCTCTCAGTTACTCACTTGCAGCCATTTATAAATCTGTCTCCTTAATGGGGAAAGCCTCCTTTTGGCACTCTTCATGCATTTTTTGCTTTCTTGGGCAGCAACATTTGATTGTAAGATTATTATTTGCATAGAAGATTTTGAAATAAGAGTACCTGGTACTAATGATTGGAAGTTTCTTTACTTGCTTCAGCTATCATTTGATTTGTAAATGAGGCATTATGTATGCCTGTTCACTATCACATCATGTGATGACGCACTTGATTTCAATCCACTTGAGCAACTAATCACCTATGATTTTCATCTCTTCGCATTTCAGATTTGATTGTCCTAGATGATCAGTTGCTTGAGCTTGCATGGCATCTGGGTCCACTCCTTTAGATGCATTTCTCTTGTACAAAACTGAATTGTTTATTTTAGAAATCCCTTTGTGAGATGTTTGAGGGAAAGCATGCTGGGTCTCAACCCTTGTGGGAGCCCGTTTTACACCACATGTTTTATGATTTCACATTGGATCAGCATCATGACTTGTCCTATACCTGCACATGGAAACTAACAATGTTAGATAAAAACAATATTTTCAATGTTTCAGAGTATTTTCTTCATGGTATCTTCTTTGTACACTTCTTGCTTTACTCAGTTGGCTCAATGCATCATAGGCAATACTCTACATTATTGTTGGTAAGCCATGTAGGGGATTTCGTAATCTAAGCTCTAACACCACTTTACAACTTCCTGCAGGTACATTTGGAGCTTAGGAGCCAACTCTAGAAACAACTCAAAACTCATCCAGGCAATGATGATTGTGTTATCTCTTTCATGTTCTTCTCCTTTTTATCTTCAATAGTGTAGATTATTCCTTATGATTCATTGTCCCAGCTATTTCCACGGCTTGTGTGGGAACTTGGTTCTTCTTAATCCAATGAATAAAAGCACTTGTGCAATTCTTGTTTCATCTTGTACATCTCTTTGCAACAATTTGAATTGTGTAATGAACAATTGAATACAAAAGAAAGCATTTCTTTTCCTCATTTCATGAAATATTGGGCCACAAATGATATATGGTAACCGAAACACACTGCACTTCTTAAACATCTGCAAAAGTAAACTGGAACTTTTCACCTTAAAATGAACTTTGAATCTATCAGCTCTATCAAATTGAGCTGCGGTGAAAATTTGATAACTATACTATAGCTATTTCTGCTCCTTTGCTGAAAACTTTGGCTGGTGGCTTCTCCTTTCACCCTCAGTATGAACAATCTCCTTTCTTTGGACAATGATTTACCTTTAAACCTGGTGATTTATCTTTAGACTTGTGCTTTGATACCACTTGTTGGTGGGTAGAGAAAAACAAGAATGCATGAATCTTGGGTTGTTGCTTAGGATATTTTATTGCTTTCAAAAAACAAGTTTTTATTATTTAATTTTTTCTTTTCTTTTTCTATTCCTACTTAAATATTGATAGTGGGAATTAATATTCCAACATAAACTTTCTTACGAGAGCATGATTCATCATGTTCATGAGAACTGGTGTAAAACTACCAAGTAATTATCAAAACTATCCTCTAACAACACAAATAATCTAACATTTTTTATCATCTTACATACTCGTAGGAAAACAAGAATAAAAGAAAAAAAAGTTCATTAGGTATCCCATATGTCCCCATAATAAACATTGGGAAGAACACCACTCGAGTAAACGTCCTATCTAAAACGAATCATAAGAAAGAGGCTTTGTAAAAATATCCACAAATTTTTGTTGCAATGGGATAGTATTCAAGTTCAACTATGCCTTGTCGAACCAACTCATGAATATAGTGGTGTTGGATGTTAATATGTTTAGTCCTACCATGGAACATTGAACTTTTACACATTTGAATAGTACTCTGATTGTCACAATACAACAGCATGGGACCATCTCGAAGGTGTTGAAGATTTTTAGTATCCTCAACCAAACAACTATACAAGTATCTAGAAGTGGCGGCTTTGTATTCCACCTTTGCAATAGAAAGAGATACAGTAGGTTGCTTCCTAGATGTCCAAGAAATTACTATAGAACCAAGAATAAATGTCTAACCAAAAGTAGACTTTTTATCATCTATGGAGCTGCCCAATAGTTAGTATTTCCAACCAATATACTCTCCTCGAAATGTTGAAAATAGATACCATGTAATGTATTGTTCGTCTAAGATCCTTGAGAATCCTTCTAGCTATCCCCTGATGTGTCTCCTTAGGTGTGTGGAGATGAACCTAAAGACCAAGCTTACTTCATATGTAGTATATGGTCTAATAGTGGTCAAATAATGTAAACTTCAAACTAATTGTCTATAGAGAGTGGGGGTATCAAGACATAATAACTCGACCACAATAACTCCGTCATAATAACCCAAGGACAAAATAACCCAGGGTCATAATAACCCATGGACAAAATAATCCATGGTCAAAATAACCCATGGACAGAATAACTCATGTAATTTATAAATTTTATTTTCCTTTCTCTATATTCTTACGAGGATATTTTTTCCATGGGTTATTCTAACCATGGGTTATTTTGGCTTGGGTTATTATGACCCTGGGTTATTGTGACTGGGTTATTCTGTCCAGGGTTATTTTGGTCGGGTTATTATGTCCTGTAACCGAGAGTGGGACTTACAAAAGTAGAATCGTCAAAACTAGACAACTCCACTAGTGTCCATAGGTGTGACCTCACAGGCTTGCAATCTTGGATATAAAATCACTTACATCTCTAACCAAGACTGGTCAACATTCATAAAAAAATCAAATGAATAATTGATTTCTAATGAAGATCTTATACAAAAATTTATGCATTATTTCTGAAGCGCATAATTGTTACAAATGAAGGTATAAAATAGTTCTAAACAAAATTCTAAAGATGGTGTAGATCATGAACACAACATATGCAAGGAAATTGGAGAACACACCAAGAAATTTCACCATTAAAATTCATTGATCAAGCTATATTTTTACGCAATGGGATTCACAAAAGAATCCAACCAAGCAACTAATCATAACAACTATCAACTAATTATTAAAACTATCCTCTTAACAACCATAAATAAACTAACAATGTTTATTATCTTACATACTCCCTCATAAGGTACACTGTAGGAAAACAAGAAAAAAAATGAAAAGAATGTTCATTCGTTATCCCATTTCTCCCCATAATAAACGTTGGGAAGAACACTAAGTAAACACCAAAGTGTTTGAAATGGGTCACGAGCAAGAGGCTTTGTAAAAACATCAGCAATTTGTGTTGCAATGGGATACTATACAAGTTCAAACACGCCTTGTTGTACCAACACATGAATCTAGTGGTATTGGATGTCAATATGCTTAGTCCTACTATGGAACACAAGTAGATAAGATTCCTCTTCACCTACATCATTCATAGGAGGGTTAGGTTTCTTCAAATCAATCTCAATATTCTTAACCTTTTCACTAGGAATATAGTGTGTGCACTTTCATCAAATGTGACAACTCTACATATGATTTAACTTCTTATTGATAAGGACATAGAATCTATAAGCTTTGTTTTCAAAACCATAACCAATTAAAATGCATTTGATACTTTTTTCATCTAATTTTGTTCTTTTTTATTAAAAATATAAGAAATACACAAAATGAAGAAAGTCAAAAGAAAGTTGAAAATATCAAAATTTTGACCAAGTCTGGTGATCTTGAGCGCCCCTGGCCAAGTAGCGCACCCAACTTCTCATGCCTTGGAATATTTTTCTTGTTTTTAGAAATCGTTCAAAACTTCTTCATTAGCCTAATTCTAACTTTCAAAAAATCATCAGATGTAGTGATATAAGTTGGCAGATGGTACGATTCAACTTAGATAGGATCAGGCTTGCCAGGATGACTGACTTTTAGACTCTGTTATTCAATGGTTGTCTGAAAACGAAGATCAAACAGGGGTCATTGGCTTCACACAGAAGGGAGAAAGTAAAAATTGAAAAACGTGAAAAAATGGCTTTCTAGTGATCTTGGGAGCCCCTGTCTAGTCAGCACTCCCAAGTCTTCAACACTTAGAAAACTTTTGACCCCAATTTGCCTTCCTTCCAGTTTAGTCTCCACCGGTAGTTTCGAGTGCGCATAATAATGATTAAATGACATCGAATGCCGGTATGAAGTTGAGGATCACTTTAACAGTGGTCAAACATGAGATTTCCATGGTCAAACAGGTTTTAGCAATTGGTAGTGTCAGATTGTTGGCTCATCAAAGTCAGAGGCAGGCCTCGACGGAAGCAGAAGCAAGAAAAGTTGAAAAAAGAAGAAAAAATCTCAACTCTAGGATGTTTAGGAGCCATTGTCCAATCAGAGCTCCTAGCATTTCATGCCTTAACCATTTTTTTAGCTTCCATTGTTTGTTGATCAAATATGCTTCTTCATGTGCATGCTTTTTCACAGCTACAAAGGAGGAATTCATTGTTGCATGTGCAAATGGACTCAGATTTTACATATGAAGTTTCTATCTTCTTAGAGAAGCTTCGAACTTTAAGGCTTTATGAAGAAAGTGCTTTTTCATCTCCAAACTCCATTTAAGAAGGCTTTTGGCATTCATTCTTCATATTTTGTAGGTTGGCATCCAGAGGTTCAAGAAAGATAGATTTTTCATCTCATAAAGATTTGGAGGTTCAAACAGAGTGTTTTTTCAGTTTTCTTCATGGATTCAGGATTGACAAGCACAAAGGAACACTTTTTCATGGTCCAATATTTTAGGGCATCATATTTTAGAAATAGGTGGTCAACTTTTTCAATTTTCATCGATCTAGGTCCATCTACTTCTTGCTCCTCTTGAAGATTGGAAAATTTATATTTTCAAAAATCTACTTTTTCGGTGCTTTTTGGGGAAGCCCTAAGCTTTTTTCAAAATTTGATGAATTGGGTCTCTTCAAAATGTGATTGTCTACAAAACCCATACCTTAGTTTTTTTCGGGGAATCTGCTTTTTGGAGAAAAATCAACAATTTATTTTTAGCAGTTTGTGCAAAACTTTTTCGAACATAGGCATGTTGACAGTCAAAATTCAAGTTTTTA
Organism: Sequoia sempervirens; assembly: GCA_007258455.2. Taxonomy (NCBI): domain Eukaryota; kingdom Viridiplantae; phylum Streptophyta; class Pinopsida; order Cupressales; family Cupressaceae; genus Sequoia; species Sequoia sempervirens. Next base: position 758,478,140 of record VDFB02000003.1, read on the forward strand.
AACATGCAGTATTCTCCAATTGAAATCAAGAACAAATTAGCTTTTTGACAGAGAGTGAGTTATCTTTTGGGATAGCGATGTTTTCTAAGAATAAAACTCAAAAAGCAACATTTAACTTGATGTCTTTTCCCAGTTAAACTTGCTATTCTCATTTATGCTTATCTATCCTGTGTGAAATAGAAAAATCAAATTTTAATAGTTGGAACTTTTCTAGCCTTTAAATCAGCGTAATTAATTTTAGCAGGTTGTTAGTTAGTTGTCATGTTTTAGTTTTAGAAATAAAGCTTGCAAGTTGGCAAGCCTAGTTGTAAAAGCAAGGAGATTTTAGGGTTCCCTACTCCTTCTTTGTGTATAAATAAGGGCAACCTTGCCCATTTCTTTTTAACCGTTATTGTGATAACAAATTGTTGAGCATACTTTTAACTACAACTTTGTTATTTAGTGTATGTTCACTTAGTGTAAGAGCAAGTTTCCATGCCTACCTTTTGCTACAAGTATTGTTTAGTTAATGTGTAATTTGGTTTGATCACTAAACTGTAAGCCTCTTATTGCTACAAATATACTGTCCCAGAAGTGTAATTGTTGTTAGAAATTTGAGAAAGAAAATCTTATTCCTACTTTGCTATGATCTACTGTCTCAGATTTTGTTTTATGTGTGTTGCTTATATAATCTTTGTTTCACCTTACATCTAAAAGTACAATGAGTCTTCAGGTGTTTTGGAAGTGAGTTTATTTGAGTTTCTGTGTGGAAGTGAGCTTCATTTCTTCCTCAATCCTTTTTGCCTCTTTACCCTCAACTTTCAGATCTAGGATTATTTTTTTGGCTTCATCCTCATTTCCTTTTGCCTCTTCATATTGTACTTTTATGTCCACAATTGTCTTCTCGGCTTCTTGAAGGGCTTCTGATACCTTTGCTTTGGATTCACTTTCTTCTTGAATTTTTTATTTTAGACAAGCACTTCTTTTAAGTGAATGAATCTCATCATATGCAAGATAAATTTCTTCCTCAAGATCCACTTCTTCATCAACCTAATTCTTGTTCTCTTCCACATCCCTTTTATCCTCCCGATTGTCAATATCACCCTTAATCTCTATTGCCATGAATAGTATCTCTTCTTGATCACTGTCAAATTCATCATCGCTTTCTTTCAATCTATCATATTCATTGGAGTAAAGGCTCCTCTTTTGCCTCAAGAAGTTATTTTTTCTCACAAACGGGTTTTGATTATGGCTCTTCCTTGGTTGTTGATATGCTCATCCTGTTCACATTGTAATTTTCTTCATTGTTGCAATTATCCATCTCCTACGGATACTTAGAAGCAAAATGTCCTAGTCTACCACAATTATAACATACAATTGAAGACTTACAAAGATACTTACCTGCATCCTTTAGCCTCCTTAATAAGTGAGCTTCTTCTTCGTCTATCTTGCCAAATTCATCATTAGGTTCATGTACCTTGTCCTTTCAGCTTTGACCTCCTTGAAAGATGCCTCTCTCTTCGATGTTTTATCTTCAATTCTCATTTTGTAGGCAGTTAGGGTGTTGTGCAAATCATCCTTGGTCAATTTATCCAATTCTCTTATTCCTTTGATTGTAGAGATTTTAGAATCAAACCTCATAGGTAGAGATCTCAATATCTTTTGTACAATAGTTGCTTCATCGATCTTCTCACCAAGTCCCACCATGGTGTTAATAATTTCATCCACTTGAAGAAAATATTTAGCTATGTTCTCTTCTTTCATTATAAGGCTTTCAAATCTTGCCTTGTGGATTTGAAGCTTAGCCCTTTTCACTTTTGCATCCCCTCCATAAATGCGATTTAGCTTATCCCATAGTTTCTTTAAATTTTTGCAATGCGTCACCTTTATGAATTCATGTTCTACCAATCCATGTAATATGGCATTCGTAGCTTTTGAATTGTTTTCACTTTCTCTTTTAGCATCTCTGTTTGCAAGTCGAGTTGTAGGTATAGTATATCCATCTTCCACAGATTGTGAGATGTCATATCCCAAAGCACTGAGATATATCTTTATTTTTAAGCTCCAAAAAGCATAATTAGTTCCACAAACAATGGTACCCAGTTTGATGAGAATCCATGAATTTCTTGTTCGACCATTAGTGCTCTCCTCAAATCTACCTTCTAGCCATTAGGCTAACTTTGAAGGAACCCGTTCTGATACCAATTAATGAGTACACTGTGATATTGAGAGGGGAGTGAACCAGTATCTAACAATCTTTTAAAGTTGAAAACTTAACCAATCACATTAAAGCATTCAAGTAAAATCTGACAATTTAGAGCACAAAGACAACACATGATTTTACGTGGAGACCCTTGTGGGAATAAACCACAACAAAATATTGCTTATATATATCTTCTTGATCTTCTTCTCTTTCTTGTAGGCTCCAACCTACTTCACATACAAATAGTGAGCACCAACTCACAGGAGACCCCAATCTCCACTTGAAAAAATTATAGGAACCACCCAATTAGAGGCTCCAATGCCCACAGAAACTGAGCTCCAACCCAACAAGAGGCTCTAACCTCTATTTTTGATAGGTTGCGACTTGTTAATCCTTCAATGGTTGATATAGTATACTTCTTCACAATATCTTCCTCTAATAAGTCTGATTACAACACACACAATATCCTTCTTCCAAATCTGATCACAATCCACACAATAACCTTTTCTCACAAATCTGATTACAGTCATGCACAATCTTCCTTCCAAATCTAATCACTATCATGCACAATATCTTTCACAAATCTGATTTGAACTTTGTCAATGTCTTCCTTCAATTTTTTCCTCACAAATATGCTCTTAATTTTCACACATATTCTTCATACATATCTACATTCATCTACATACATGTAATATATATATTCTTTAATACAAGTCTGAAAGATTCTTCATACTTCTTTGCCCTTCTAAATCTGCTCTTTGTTACATATATATTCTCAAAACAAGTAAGATTTACTCTTCATTTTTCTGCTCTTCCTCTTCCTTATACTTGGAAATATATCATTGATTTCTTGCTTTCTAACCACACCTCCTTCTACTCTTTATATTTTTTCAATACAAGTAATCAAGATATTCTTTCACAAAGAACACCACCTTTAACATAAGATGTAACTCTTCAATTTAATATCTACCCTTTCACAAGAAGTCACTGAACTTAATAAATGAAATCACTGCCCTTTCACTTCATAACAAGTTGCTTATCTTATTTGTCCTAATCGCTTGACTTTCATATATATCTTCCTTTTTGCAAGGATGACACTCTTGTAAGGGAATCAACCACCTCTAAAATTTAAATCTTTAATGTTAAATTCTTGTCTAAGAGAGTCAGCCAACTTGAAATGATAATTTGAACTCTTCCTTCAATGATCATATGGCACCAATACTTGGGTCAGCCAGACTAAATCTTAATTTAAATTTCTGATTTTTGGCGCTCAATGAGATCTTCAAGTAGGCTCATAAGAAATTCAACTTTGTTTATTTTGTTTAAATCTTTAGTTTAAGCATGTTCTAAATCACTCTTTTGTTACTATCTTCCTTCAACTAGGATGTAGAATGAATTATAGTTATCTTGCTTTAACATCAATGACAACATATTCCAACATAAAATCCTGAACCCATTCCTTTGCAAAATGATCCTCATTAATGATGTTGATGTTTGTTCCTTGCACATGGATGCAGACTAGAAACAATTTATGACAGACAAATCACACGTTTTTCACCCAAATCATAATTGTGTTGGCTGTATTATCCATTCTCTTTAGCTGATAACATTTACCTACATTTTCCCGAAGTTCCATGACCTCAAAGGAATTGAGCTTGTTGATGTTCAAGTCTGAAATCATCAACTTAAACTTTGATTTTATAAAAATTAACAATCTAGAAATGGAATAGTAGCTGCAAGAATAATCTTTCCTTGTAATAACAAAAAATGTGAGCATTCTAATTATTGAAAATACTTTTGTTAAGGCTGAAAATCCTTCCTTGACAGTTACCAATTGACAAATGCTCTATCCCTTGATTAAAAATAGTTGTCAATTGACTTGTAAGTATGCAAATGAAATAATGTGATGGCTGATTGGAATAATGACAGTAGCACTAAGATTGAAAATTTGATCAATAATGTAATGTCCTAATGTTGATAGGGAACTAATAAAAAATTTCCTAGTTTTCTAAACACACAACTATAGATGACTGGATATTCTTCTTTTGAGTTTTTAGACGTCTAGAGAACAAGTGTAAACAACTGAAAACAAAATGAAACTACAGTGAAAACAAACTTGATTTTTTTTTTGTTTTGACCTGATTAGTACAAAAAAATGACAACCCACAGTATTGTGTTAATGGCAATAGACCTATGACCCCTTTAACAAACCCCCGAAACAGTTGGGGATCAAAATATAGGCGTTCTACTGTAAAGTGCTAAGAGTTTAGGGTTTGTGGTTGATCTCTATCTGAATGTGGATAACAAACCCTAGATTCCATATTAATTTTTGTCCAGCTACATGCAAAGTGTTGGAAAACCCTAGATCTAATGATGGTAGCCACCCAAATGAATGTAATAGATGAATGGTTGTTAGTCCTTACTTTTTCTCTATACTAAATGCATTGATGACATGTAACAAGGACTCTAGATTAGATATGTTGAGGTATATGGAATGACTAGAGTTTGCTTGCAAGTGTGCAAAGATAAGGCTACCTGGATCTGACCTATTGTTGGTGATTTTTGTTGTCGTTGCAAGCCTGTAGCTAATTGTAGTTCCATAGAGGGTGTTAGTTGGCTTCCCAACAACCCCAGAGGTATCCACCAATGAGATGAGGGTAGGTTCTACCCTAATAAAGCTTCAAACTCTTCCAAACAACTACACCACTTGTATTTTGATGAGTTTTTTCTGTTCGTCATCTTTGAAGAATTGAGCCATTGCCTTCTCATAACTCTTCTTGTCTTTGAAGAATTTACAACCGACCATAGGTAACCCAGTCATAGTAGCTATTATAAGCTCCTCATTGACATCAACAAGGATGCCCTTAATCTGGAGTTTGTGATTGTGCCAACAAGAAACAAACTCCGCCGAAGCATTTGGATCATGTCCATGCAGCCTTTCCAAGAACGATGTAAAATTCCCATGTTGGAGAATCTTCCAAACTTTCTTCTTCTTTCCCAGGTTTGCACAAGAATGAGGCTCAATTATACTTTGGCCGCCTCCCATATTCACAAGAACCAGAAGCAGAAAACCCTGGTAAGTAGAGTTTGTCTGAAAGCCAGCAAGCCGAGCCATACAAACAAAGTGTGTGAGTGTAAAGCTGGTACTAATGGTTAAATAACACCACCACATAAACTTAGCCAAAACCATTGTTTTTCATTAAGATCTTAGTCACCTCAAGAAGGAGAGAGCCTTCCTACCATGCTCTATACTCATTAAGTCTAACAGCTTCATTGGCGAAAAAATCTGCCAATAAATTTCTTTCTCGGGTATCCAGACATAATAAACTGGCCAAAATAACCCTAGACACAATAACCCCATCATAATAACCCAAGGAAAAAATAACCCAGGGTCATAATAACCCATGGAAAAAATAACCCATGGTCAAAATAACCCATGGATAGAATAACCTGTGGTGATTTATAAACTTTGTTTTCCTTTCTCTATATTCTTACGGGGATATTTTGTCCATGGGTTATTCTGACCACAGGTTATTTTGGCTTGGGTTATTATGACCCTAGGTTATTTTTTCCTTGGGTTATTGTGATCAAGTTATTCTTTCCATGGTTATTTTGGTTGGGTTATTATGTCCTACAACCGACAGGGGTTACTCTAAATTATGGGTGGAAGGAGACTCGTTAAACATCGTTAATTGTCTACGTGGAACCCATAAGCCTAGTTGGAGTGTTGATCAATTAATTAAGGATGCTAATATTATATTGAGATCTTGTGAAGAAACCTGTGTTTCTCACATATATCAAGAAGGCTTATGGGTTCCACGTAGACAATTGATGATGTTTAATGAGTCTCCTTCTACCCATAATTTAGAGTAACCCTTGTCCACAACAAACTTAATACTTATAAACGTAGCCTTTGCATCAGCATGTAGTGATTTGTCTGATTTCCCAATGGGAGTGCCATCGTGCCTAAAATCTTGCCATCCTCATTCCTCAACACCCCCCACAACCTACAAGACCAAGGTTACCCTTGGCTTCCCCATCATAATTAATTTTAACCCTCTTGAAAGTGGTGGTCTCCACTTAGTATTCAATTTAGAATTTAGACTGGACTTGGAAATCTTAGATGGTATAGCGGGGATCTTCTAGTTAGAAATCACCAACAAGTTATATCTAGCCAAGCAAGAGGATGGGGCACAACATGGTGACTCAGACCCAATAAGATCAAATTTCTTCAAGATTTCTCGACGAATCTTAATGAAGAGACTACTTATCTTGAGTTTAGAAGCACTGAAAATTATATTGTTACATTCCTTCCAGATAACCCAAGCAATATGCGGGGCCATAAGCTCCCATAGCCACCAAAGAATGGGAGAAGAGGTAAGACACTTCCACTATTCAACAAAATGATGCAGGAGCATCCAACGGTGTAGGGAAATCTTGCATCACCCAAATTTTTTTCTTCTTATTTTCTTTAGTTGTTTTGAGTCCCATGATGACACTAAAGGGGTATAAGACTATCATGTGTCAAAAATAGCAAAAAACAAACACTTACTATTTTTAGTAAGTTGGACAAAATGGGTTCGTATGGATGTGAAAATTTACCCCAAGGAGCAGAGCTAAAAAACATTTCCGATCGCGAAAAAATCACCTCAATACCCTGTACGGTTTGGGAGAAATTAAAGTTTTCGTCCTAGGAAGTTTCTCCAATGCAACTTCAAATTTAGATATAAAACTTTAGAGGCCCCAAAACAGCTCAAAAGGTGGATGAACCGACCTATAGTGGGTTCATACACTGTAGAGCTCGTTGAGAGCTTTCCAATGATATGCAATAATAGTAAATTAGACACCTAGATCAAAAGTTATGGCCCCACAAAGTTGGTCTTCTAAAAAGTGCATTTCATAAAAATTCTTCCTAGGCCAGAAATCAAATGATGGGACTTTTGGCGCCAAAACAAAAAGGGGAAATTTGTACTTTCTAGAACATTCTACGGTGGTTATTGGGGAAAATAAAAGGGTTAAATATAAGTTGTAGGAGGTGGCCTTGATAGTGCAGATTGTGGTTCCAAATAGTAGATTTTCTTTTCAGAGTTGATTTTGTTGTAATGAATCAAGCTCATGAAGCTATAGCATGTAAGATTTGAATTTGTAATTTCATTTTTTGAGAATAATTGAAAGTGAGTCATTTTTTTTGTCTCGCATCTTCTGTGTTGGTATTAGTTGTTGTGATTTATATGGGTTTTGGGCGGTGTATCCCTCATCAAGTGGTATTAGAGCAGGAGTTCCCGAGCTTATAACAGATTGTCGAACGTGAGGCAGTTGCAACAGGATCTATGAGTGTGGGTTGAGTTCAAGATGCCTCCAAGACTCGACCAGTATGGCAGAGGGAGAGGCTGAGGTTGTGGAGGAAGAGATCCACCTAGAGATGAAATCAGAGCCCTTAGAAGGCAATTAGAAACCTTGCAACAAGAGGTTCGAAGAAGAGATGTGCAACAAGATAGAGATGAAAGTGAAGATAAAATAGAAGAGAAAATGGAAGAGGAAGACCAGGATCCAATGGATCCTGGAGAAACAAGATTGTTGCGAGCAATCTCAAGCATTGGGAAGAGACCTAAAATGGAGGTTTCAACTTTTAGTGGAAATTTGAATCCTGAAGAATTGATTGATTGGATCAATGACATGGAGGAATTTTTTGAGTGTTAGGAGATTGAAGATCCTCACAAAGATAGGTTTGCAAAGACAAAATTGAAAGGTCACGCCAGTATATGGTGGAAAGAGGTCTAGTTAGAAAGAGAAAGACAAGGGAAAGATAAAATTTCTAGATGGGACAAAATGGTGTTAAAATTAAAGAAACAATTTATTCCAGTCGATTATGAATTGGAGTTGCTCAAGAAGATGCAGAGCTTGAGGCAAGGGACAAGGACGGTGAAAGAATACGCAGAAGAATTTCACAAGGTCTTGATTTGGATAGGACATCTGAGGTGAATAAAGAGAAAGTTGCTCGTTATATTAACGGGTTGAAGACAAGCATACAAGAAGAATTGGCACTGATAAGAATGACCACCATTGAGGATGCTTATCAATTTTCTCTAAAGGTTGAAGAAGGACTGAACAAGAGGTTTGAGAAAAAACAACGAGGTGGAGGCTGTGGAGGAAAGACTAGTGGACGGTCATATGGAGGTCAAAATGAAGATCAAAAGAAGGGTGAAGGCTCTAGTAGTAGCCAGAACCAGAAAGGATATAACACCTACTGTCCTTGTGATCAGAATATGGAGACCAAAGAGGAAGGGGAAGATTTGGACGAGGACCAAGAAGAGGAGGCTTATGTGGAACTTGTTTCCAGTGTGGAGGACATAAAGCCTATGAGTGTCCTCAACATCAAGGAAGGACAAATAAAAGACCTGAGGGTAATGCACGAGTTGCACATGTTGATGAAGATGTCGAGTCTTCACATTCTGAGGATGCAAAAAGAGGAGAGGTTCTTGTTACTAGAAGAGACTTTCTGAATGAGGAGAATGAGCCAACTCAAAGGAAGAATTTCTTTCGCACCAAATGTAAGTGTGAAAGTAAAGTTTGCAATGTTATTATTGATGGAGTTAAAGTACTGATAACCTTGTTTAAGAAGAAATGGTTAGTAAGTTGTGGTTGGAGAGAAGAAGGCATCCAAACCCATACTAGATTGCTTGGTTGCAGAAGGACCATAAAGCCTTGGTAAATGAATAATGTTTGGTAAAGTTCAAGATTAGAAATTACCATGATGAGGTATTGTGTGATATTATGCCTATGGATGTTTGTCATATGTTGTTAGGCAGACTGTGGCAGTTTGATCGATGAGCAATACATGATGGACATGCCAACACTTATATTTTGACAAAGGATGGAGTTCATCATAAGTTGAAGCCCTTGAAAGAGGCAGAGGAAAAGGTATGTGGTAATGCAAGAATTTGTTTGGTTGATAGAAGAAAGTTCCTAGAAGGTATGAAGCATGAGCATATGTGTTTTGCATTGATCCCTAGAGTTGATAAAGAAGATACTACTGAGGTACTTGTAGAGGTTTCATATTTGTTGAATGAGTTTCAAGCTATTATTTATGATAACGTACCTGAAGGTTTTCCTCTTGTAAGAAAGATTAGTCATCAGATGGATCTAATTCTTGGAGCTAGTTTTCCAAATAAGTTATCTCATCCTATAACTCCAGCAGAGAGTGAGGAGTTGAACAGACAAGTGCAAGGATTTTTGCAGAAATGATTGATTAGGGAGAGTTTGAGTCCATGTACAGTACCTATAGTACTAGCACCAAAGAAGGATGGGGAATGACGGATGTGTACATACTCTAGAGCCATCAACAAGATCACCATAAAGTATAGATTTCCCTTGCCAAGAATGGATAACATTATGGATTGTTTGAGTGGAGCTGAGTACTTCACAAAGATAGATTTGAAGAGTGGATATCACCAGATCCATATTAGAGAAGGAGATGAATGGAAGATAACCTTCAAAACCGAGGGCTTGTATGAGTGGTTAGTCATGCATTTTGGGATAACCAATGCATCAAGCACATTTATGTGGCTTATGAATGAGGTATTGAAAGAATTTTTAAGAAAAAATGTTATTGTTTACTTGGATGATATTTTGATTTTCAGTAAGACATTGGAGGAGCACTTGATGCATATTCGAAGAGTTTTTGAGAAGCTAAGGGAGGAGAAGTTGTTGATTAATTTGAAGAAATGTAGTTTTGCGAAGAGAGAGTTGGTGTATCTAGGATTTGTTGTCTCCACATAGCATCTCAAAATGGATCCAAAGAAGGTGAGAGTTATCATTGAATGACCTACTCCAAGGAGTGTTACAGAGGTAAGATCATTTCATGGTCTAGCAAGTTTTTACATAAATTTTATTAAGAGTTTTAGTAGTATTTGTGCACCTCTAACTGAAGCAACGAGAGGGGATAGAACAGAGTTTAAGTGGACCACATGAGCAACCAAAATTTTTGATATGTTGAAGAAGAAAGTTACAGAGCAACCTGTTTTGGCCCTTCCAGATTTCAATAAGGTCTTTCAGGTAGATTGTGATGCTAGTGGCACTACCATAGGAGTTGTTTTGAGTCAAGAAGGTAAGCCTGTTGCCTATTTTAGTGAGAAGTTAAATGATGCTAAGAAGAAATATTTTGTCTATGATCAAGATTTTTATGCTATAGTTCAGGCTTTGAAGAAATGGATTCACTATTTGTTGCCAAAATAATTTTTTTACATACTGATCACCAAGCTTTACAGTATCTCAATAGTCAAGGAAAGTTAAATCAAAGGCACTTAAAATGGGTTGAGTTTTTATAGAGATACTCTCTTTTTTAAGCACAGGAGTGGAAGGTCAAACAAAGTTGCAGATACCTTAAGTAGAAGGAAAAATTTGTTGATAGAGATGAATATAGAGGTTGTTGGGTTCAATGAACTCAAGAGTTTGTATCCAGAAGATCTAGACTTTGCAGAAGCTTGGAAGGATTGTTTGGAACCTATTACATTGGATAGGACGAAATGGTTGGATTTCTTAATCCAAGATGGGATGTTGTTTAGAGGAAGCAAGTTTGCATTCTGCAGAGTTCTATGAGAGAGAAACTAACCAAGGAGAAGCATAGTGGAGGATTAGCTAGACATTTTGGTTGAAATAAGACCATTGCTCTTGTCAATGAGAATTATTATTGGCCACAGTTACAACAAGATGTGAATAAGTTTTTACAAAGTTGCAGAGTATGTTAGATGGAAAAGGAACAAGTCAGAATACTAGATTGTATCAGCCATTACCTGTATCTGAGAGGCCATGGGAGGATATTAGCATGGATTTTGTTCTTGGATTGCAAAGGACACAAAGAGGGAATGATTCCATATTTGTGGTGGTGGATAGATTTTCAAAAATGGCACATTTCATTCTGTGTCATAAGACCAGTGATGTTGTTCATGTTGTAGAGTTGTTTTTTCAGAGAGGTGGTGAGACTACATAGTCTAACAAAGAGTATAGTTTTAGAAAGAGTTACCAAATTTGTTGGTTATTTTTGGAGGACATTATGGAAGAAGTTGAAGACAGATTTGAAGTTAAGTTATGCACACCATCCACAAATTGATGGAAAAATAGAGGTGGTGAATAGGAGTTTAGGAAACCTGCTAAGATTCTTAGTTGAAGATAAACCCAAGGGATAGGATTTGATTATACCACAGGCAGAATTTGCTTACAACAATTTTGTCAATAAGAGCACTAGTAAATCACCATTCCAAATTGTATATGGGAGTATTCCAAGAACTGATTCTAAATTGAGAAAGATGGATAAGGGGGAAAAGAGTAGTGCTGAGGCTGAAGATTTTGCTGAGTACATGAAGAATTTGCATGAAGAGGTGAAGAAACATATCAATAAGATGAACTCACAATATAAGGCTCAAGCAGACTAGAAAAGGAGGTATAAGGAGTTCCAGGTAGGAGATGAAGTCATGGTTCATTTGCAAAAGGAAAGGTTTCTAGTTGGTACATACAACAAGTTAAAGATGAAGTAGTTTGGACCATGCAAGATCCTGAAGAAGCATGATTCGGAAAATGCTTATGAGGTAGAGTTGCCTAGTGGAATAAACATTTATCTTATGTTCAACATTGCTGATTTGATAGAGTATCATGAAGGTGATATAGAGGAGGGGTCGATAAATGAACATTTGAAAATTCCAGCACCTACTTCAAAGAAGGAAGAGATAGAAGAAATCTTAGAGAGCTGTGTGGGTAGAAGCACAAGAAACAGACAATATGTAGAGTACTTGGTGAAATGGAGAGGAAGGCCTATTGAAGATTCATCAAGGTTATCTGAGGCCAAGGTTAACCATCTTCGTTTCCCTCTAACTCCTGAGAAGTGACAGGGTCACTTTTCAAATTACCCTGGGTGTCTGATGTAGGAGCATCCAGTGGTGTAGGGAAATCTTGCATCACCCAAAAAAAATGTTTTCTTTATTTTCTTTAGTTTTTTTGAGTCCCATGATGGCAATAAAGGGGTATAAGACTGTCAGACGTAAAAATAGCAAAAAATGGGAACTTTCTATTTTTAGTAAGTCGGTCAAAACGGGCTCGTATGGATGTGAAAATTTACCCCAAGGAGCAAAGCTGAAAAAATTTTCCGGTCGCGAAAGAATCACCTCAATACCTTGCACGGTTTGGGAGAAATTAAAGTTTTCGTCTCAGGAAATTTCTCCAATGCAACTTCAAATTCAGATATTAAACTTTAGAGGCCCCAAAACAGCTCAAAAGGTGGCTGAACCAACCTATGATGGGTTCTCATGTTGTAGAGCTCATCGAGAGCTTTCCAATGATATGCAATAATAAAAAATCAGACACCTGGATCAAAAGTTATGGCTCCACGAAGTTGGTCTTCTAAAAAGTGAATTTCATAAAAATTTCTTCCTAAACTAGAAATCAAACGACAACACTTTTGGCGCCAAAACAAAAAGAGGAAATTTGTACTTTCTAGAACATTCTAGGGCGGTTATTGGGGAAAATAAAAAGGGTTAAATGGGGGTTGCAGGAGGTGGCCCTGATAGTGCAGATTGTGGCTCCGAATAGTATATTTTCTTTTCAAAGTTGATTTTGTTGTAATGAATCAAGCCAATGAGGCTGTAGCATGTAAGCTTTGAATCTATAATTTCATTTTCTGAAAATAATTGAAAGTGAGTCATTTTTTTGTCTTGCATCTTCTGTGTTGGTATCTGTTGTTGTGATTTCTGTGGGTTTTGGGTGGTGTAGCCCTCATCACAAAATTACAAAGAGAATCTAGGAAGACCCAGTCTAGGCTCCAAAGGCCAAGAAACTTACTCTAGAGAAGAGAAGAAAACCCACACCCAAGGAAAATATGGAAGGAACTCTCAGCATCAACTTCATAGAGGATACACCTATTCAGAATTGCAAATCCCATTTTACAAAGATTATCTTGTGTTAAGACTTTACCTTGCATGAGCAACCAGAAGAAAAAAATCACCTTAGGGATCAACATCTTGTTCTATAATTTCCTCTAGAAAGGGAAAGAATCAGACTTCTCCAATGAATTAAGAAAGGCAGAGGCCACCGAAAATTTACTATTAGCACAGGGGGCCCAAACTACCCTATCCGGCCTCGGATAAATAGGAACTCGAACATTACACAGGAAATCCTTTAAAACCTTCAGTGATGGGTCCCAATCCTGGAAATCCTTCCACTCCCAATTTTAAAAATAGTCAGCCACCATAATACCAAAGAGTTGCTTGCATAAAGGAACAATGGGAGGGGCCCAAGGGATGATTGAATAGAGGTTCTAAATCACACCAAGCATCCTCCCAAAAAAGAACTCTAGTACCATCACCCAACAACCACCTAACACTATTAGCAATCAGGTCCTTACAAGGAATGATGTTTCTCCAAAAACAAGAGCCAGTAGGGATTTCATCAGAAGTTAGCATATTACAAGTTCTCCCAAAGCCATACATTTATTTATTTCTAGCTAAAGAAGCCCAACTAGCTTCCCCACTGAGAAGCCTCCAAATGTTCTTCGACAGTAAAGCCTTATTGAAAGCTTTTAAGTTTCTAATTCCTAGGCCACCCCATTTCTTAGGCTTGCAAACCAAGTCCCAAGCCACAAGAGGAATGCTAGCTGTAGATTCAACACCCGACCACAAAAATCTTCTCATTATCTGTTCCATTTTCTCCTCATATTTAACAGGAATTCTAAAAAGACTCATAACATACAAGGGAAGATTCTGAAGAGTAGAGGAAATGAGTTGCACATTCCCTGCTTGACTGAGGAGCTCCCCCTTCCAACCTGCTAGCTTTCCATTGAACTTATCCAATAGTGCAAACTAGGACTTTGGAGTCTTGGAAATACACAAAGTTAACCCCAATTAGGTTGAAGGGAGCTCACCCATATTACAGGAAAGAATCTTGGCCAGCTTCAATTGGAGAAAGTTGGGGTTGTTAAGGAAAAAAACTTGACTCTAAGGAAGATTAATACATTGTCCTGACGCCTTCTCATAAGCCTCAATCAACCCCTTCATAGCTCTTACCTCATGAACAAAAGATTCACCCATCAAGATAGTGTCATCCATAAATTGTTGATGAGTAACAGGCTCACATCTGGAAGAGGGGGAAAGACCCCTCAAAGAACCTATAGATAAATCCTTTTGAATATTTCTACTGAGGGCTTCCACCATCAAGATAAACAATACCGAAGGAATAGGGTCTCCTTGCCTCAAACCACACAAACTCCAAAAAAAAGATGGAGAACCATTCCCCAGAACAACAAAAGAGTCGAGATGAGTTGTTCAACAAGTTGTAGAAACTTCTGAAAGAATCCAAAATGAGCCAAAACTACAATCAAGAACCTCCAACTGACCCTATCACAAGCCTTAAGAAGATCTAGTTTCAGAAAAGAAAAAAACCTGACTTCTTATTAGAATTAAGAGAATGATCAAGTTCATGGACAATTATAATGGAGTCCATAATCTGTCGCCCCTTAACAAAGCCACTTTGATGTTTTGAAATCAGATCAGGGAGAATCCTTTGAAGTCTAGTGGCAAGCACCTTCAAAAAAATCTTATAGATGGAGTTACATAGACTGATCGGACAATAATGTCCAAAGCTATTGGCATCAACAATCTTGGGGATCAAAACAATGAAGGTTGCATTCAATTCTCTAAGTAATCTTTTGGATCCAAAAAACTCCTTGGTGGCATTGACCACATCTCTTGAAACAATCTCCCAGCATGACTGAAAAAATAGAAAAGGAAAACCATGAGGCCCAGGGGCCTTGTTCCCTTCAAAAGAGAAAACTGCCTTCTTGATTTCCAAAGTAGAGGGGATGGCAGTCAACTCCCTATTTAGGTTCTCTGAGACTAGATGGGGGATAACATCCAAAGAAGCCTCCACACTATTTTGGTCCCAAACTATATCATCTCTGAGCATATGCTCAAAGAAATTTTCAACAACTCTCCTACTAGCCTCCTCATCTTCCAACAACAAACGATCAACCATGACGGAGGAAATCCTATTGGATGATTTGTGCCTGAGGGTAGTTAGATGAAAGAACATGGAGTTTCGATCCCTAGACTTGAGCCAAATGGCATGATATCTCTATCTCCAAAAATATTCCTCTTTTGCAACAATGTCATGAAGTTGAGCTAAAAGACAATCATCCTACAGTTGGAGCTCCTCCGACAAACCTTTTGACTGAATATCTTCCTGAACACTATCCAACCATTGAATAATATAATTATTATAGTCCAAAATATGACCAAATGACTCTCTATTCCATTTCTTGAGATTTCTCTTCACAAAAGCTAACTTCTTAGCCACTCTAAACATTGCACAACAATCAATATTCACTTGCCACCAATTCTTGATGCAATCCAAAAACCTAGGATCCCTCATCCACATATCTTCAAAACCAATTCTTACCAAGTTTTGAATTTATATTAAGATATCCTAAAAAATCATAATTTTTTTAATAGAAATGACTTTTAGGTAGAGTTCATGAAACTTTGAAATATAGATGGTTGAGAAATTGTGATATTGAAAAGTGTTACAAGAAATTCATAGTAAATCTCATGAGTTCAAAAGATAATCTTATATACATCCTTATCTCTAATAAATTGGTTTGATTATATTTAGAAAATATTGGGTTTTATAAAATAAACATCATTACGCGTGAATTTAAGATTTCTTTAACTAATGTAATGTTAAGATTATCTTCTATGATGTAATGTTTCAGGTGTTTGATAATTGGGACATTTTTTTCTTGTGCACGTTTACCATTGGAGAGGAGTAAGCACTCTCATTATGCTAAATAATATTTGGATCTAGGATGTCCTTAATTTCTTCTTACCTAGTGATTGTTATTTCCAACTATATGAAGATCTAGTGGTGTAGAATCATTTGTGTGATATGCATCTAGTAAAGAAAAAAATGTATCTTAGACTCCATGTGAGCACTGGAATTTTGTATCTATATTAGCTAGCTTAGAAGGGCCACCTCTTCTTACATTGAAGCATCTTTTGTGAGCTTGATTGTGTCTGGATGTAAGCATTGGTAATCGATAATGTGTTATATATATCTCTTTACATGATTTCCAATTTTCTTTGCAAGTGTAGCATATTTCCCTTTATCTTTTTACTTTCTTCTTGAGAATCTTCAATGCATATGGTGTCCATCCCCTCTATTGATGAATTGTGTTAGTTAAGAGTTTCTAAGAATATTGGAATTGTTTTCATTACCTTTATTTTGTGGTTTAGAAAATCTTTATATCATTGCTTGAAGATGTGCCAACTTCACATGTGACGTGTGTTTTATACCATTGAACAACATCAGAAGCATCCTTTATACAATTCTCTTGATAATTAATTTTATTTTTTTATAGAGCATGTTTGATGCAAGCTCCTACACCATAAGGTTCACATAAATTTCCATGTCCTGTCAAAGAAGTTCTAAATGTGTGTTATATTGTAATGTGAATGATATAGATACAAAGAGTATAAAATGGCCTTGAATATTTGAAGCCAACAAGTTGGTTTTCTTAATTGCCTACAAAAATCTACATATTAGATTGCTCAAAATATAAGTTACTACTTTAGAATGAATTAGATAAACCATGAAAATAATTTATTTGAACCAAATTTTCTCATTTGAAATATATTAACCCAATATATGATCTAGCAATGAGTGAATAATCTCAGCTTGGACTTTCTTCATAACAAGATTTATAGTTCCTCCTTTGGAGCAATGGAGATGGCCATATACCATAATCAACTATTTAATCATTAACATTATGATATAGTAACCTTTCATCTTCCCAAGGTTTTTTGTTCTATAGGAAAATATTAAATAGTTTAATACCCTTTGTAACTTAGTGATATTTGATAAGAAAAAATGAATGTGATTCTTTTGTTGAAAATCCTAATGGAATAAACATTTATTGGTTTTTGAATAAAAGAACATATTTAGTGTGGATATTTCTTGATTGAGGCTTTGTGCAATTTTTTACATCAATGTTTTTTAACATACAACATGATCTATCATCAGGATGTTGTGCAGATAGAGAGAAGAATGTGAAAATATAGTAGTAGACTTGGATAGACAAATAGGTGAGGGGCTTGGGTGGGAATGTTGGATTTTGTGGTTGTGTTGCTGATATGTGGTTGTCATTGATGCCAACACTATTAGCATTAATGCATTTGAAGCTGTATATGTCGAGGATATTGAGAAAATTGTAAAGAAATGAGTTGCAAGTTGTCAGTGGTGAAGTGAAGTTTAGTGTAGCCGACATACTGGTGGTATGTTTTGTACGTTTATGATCAGAGGTTGTTGACTAAAGGGTTTGTTGCTAAGTTTATCTAGTTTATCCACGTCAAGTTTTAGAGATCCACGTGAAGATTTGATCGAGTTATGAAGATTTTCATTCTAATAGTTTTTCTGTTTCTTCAGTCGGTGTTCCTGATTGAAGATGAGTCTATTTTAGTTAGTTTAGTTGTTGTGGATGCTTCTCTAGTGATTCATGTTGCTTGTATATGTTTCTAGATCGTGCTCTATCTTTGTTGCACCTCTGCATTGATCGTTGTGCTTGTGGTTGGCGATTTTCTCTTGTGTATTCATGTTTTTCATATTCTTGGCCGACATGGTGTTGAAGCTTGTTGTGAATCTTCGAGGAGTAATTAATTGAAGTGTTTTCATGTTGAAGATGTTTATTTGGGTCCTCACTAAGTTGTGGCCGACCTTGGTTGATTCGAATTGATAATCTTTAATGTTTTGCGTCGACAGTTATATTATTTTTGTTATTTCTTTGTGGCTGACATGAAGGGATGAAATTTCTTGTTGCGGATATAAAAGAGTGTTTGTTTATTCGAATTGAAGGCTGTGAATGTATGCCAGTGGATTATGAGTGTGTGTATGTGTGGATATCATTCGAAGGAAGAGAAGAGTGTGAAGAAGTGTGTAGAAGAGTGTTTATGTGCTTAACTAGAACTGTAATCAGGCATTAGCAGATGCTATTTTCTCAGTTCAAAATCTGGATGGTTGTAATCTGAATCTCTTTGTAAGACAGTATGTATTCCTTTGTAATTGAGTAGTAAGCTCTCGGCAGTGTGCCTATATGCATGTGCATTCCCCATATTTCATTTTCATTATACTTTTAACAGGGTATAATCTTGTGGACTAACCTCCACCATATTTTTTCCCCTAATAGCGTTTCCACGTAAACAAATTCTTGGTGCTATGCATGTTTCTGATGTGTTGTTGATTCATGCTTTCATGGTTAATTATCAGATCTGAGAATAAGGTTAATAATTTGAATAAGTTTTGAATTTCTCTGACAACTAATTCACCCCCCCTCAGTTATTTTCCCTTGTATTGCCAACAATTGGTATCAAAGTAGGTTCGTTGGAAGAAGTTTAATAGCTTAAGGTGATCTGGGATGGCAAGTTACAAGAAGGATAGTCCGAGATTTGATGGAACAAATTATTCTTTGTGGAAGATGCGAATGGAGTGCCATCTGAGATGTATTGGTGAACCCTACTGGAGCATTACAAGTAATATGTATATTATTCCACAAAATGGTCCTACTAATTTTGCTAAGATTAGAGATGCTGAGTATAATATCCAGGCTAAGGAAGCTTTGTTGAGTGCTCTGACTGATTCTGAGATGACAAATGTTATGGATCTGAAGACTGCTCATGAGATCTGGAAAAAGTTGGAAACCTTGTATGAAGATGATGCTAATATGAAGATTGCTAAGTTGCAGAGTTTAAAAGGGAGTTATAAAAGGTTGAGAATGGGTGACGATGAGAACATTAATACTTTCATGCAAAGAGTGAATGAAATTGTGTGTGGTATTAGATGTGCTAGTGGAAAGATAGATGAATCTGAGATTGTTGCTAAAGTGCTTAGATCCCTGCCTGATTCCTACAAAGTCAAAGCTAGTGCTATTAAAGAACTCCAGACTGTAACAAACATAACCATAGATACATTGGTTGGTAAGTTGACTGCTTTTGAGTTGAGCGAATTTGGTGATGCCCTTCCTAAGGTTGAATCTGCATTTAAAGCTACTACCTAGAAAGATAGACAGAGATATGATCCAGGTGAGAGTTCATCTAGAAAGATATTCAAGGATGAGGATGAAATAAGACAGATTGAAGAAGAAGAAAGAGAGATGGAAGAATTGGAAGCACTTATTGTCAAAAGAGTACCGAGAGGAAAAGGTAAGTATGAAGGAAAATTTCCTCTGAAATGTTTTTCTTGCAATAAGATAGGTCATTTTACATCAAGGTGTCTAGAAAGAGCTCCTAAACCAAGACATAACAAGCCTAGATTTCAAAAGAAGTGTTACTATGTTGCTAATAAAGGCATAACAAATGATGAATTTGATAAAGGAAATAGAAGTGATGATGAATGGGTATTTATTGCTATCAAGGAAAATAGTCCAGTATCTACTGAATCTGTTGGTTGTACTAATGTGGAGAAATCCCTAGTTGCTCGAGTTGAAGATAAAGATGAATGGGTAATTGATAGTTGATGTTCAAATCATATGACATGAGATAAAAGTAAGTTTGTAAGCTTGGAAAAGTATGATGGTGGCGTTGTGAGATTTGGTGATAATACAACTGGTGTGATTCGTGGAAGAGGATGCATTTCTCTTGACAGTAAGCATAATACTGATGATGTTTTGTATGTGGAAGGCTTGAAGCATAATATTTTGAGTGTTGGTCAAATGGTTGATAAGGGATACAATCTACAGTTCAAGGATGGAAAGTGCAGAATATTGAGTTCCGAAAATGGAATTGCATTAGGTACAAAGACAAAAGGTAATATCTTTCACTTGAGTGCTGCTAGTAAAAGTTGTTTGATTGCTCAAGTTGATGAAAGTTGGTTATGGAATAGGAGGTTGTGTCATGTTAAATTTGATAATATTGTCAAGATAAGTTCCACTAAGGCTGTGAGAGATCTACCTAAGTTGGTGAAACCTACTAATGCAATATGCAAGGAATGTCAATTGGGAAAGCAAACTAGGATTTCATTTCAGAGTAAAAAGCATTGTTCAAATGAATTGTTAGAACTTGTGCATACTGATCTGTGTGGTTCCTCTAAGGTCAAAAGTTTACAAGGTTATAGGTATTTCATGTTGCTCATTGATGATTATTCTAGAATGGTATGGGTTAATTTCTTAAGGGAGAAATCTGAAGCACTGGAAAAGCTCAAGATCTTTAAATCTATGGTTGAGACAGAGACAAGTTTGAAGATTAAATTTATGAGATCATATAGAGGTGGTGAATTCACTTCTGGTGAATTTAATTCTTTTTGTGAAGAACATGGAAT
The DNA here is from genome assembly GCA_007258455.2 of Sequoia sempervirens. Lineage (NCBI taxonomy): Eukaryota > Viridiplantae > Streptophyta > Pinopsida > Cupressales > Cupressaceae > Sequoia > Sequoia sempervirens. The sequence goes on from VDFB02000003.1 coordinate 758,498,667, forward strand.
AAAGAGACAATTGTCTGCACCGCGGACCCCTCAGCAAAATGGAGTTGTGGAAAGGAAGAACAAAACAATTGGAGATGCTGCTAGAACTATGATGTTGGAAGGAAATGTCCCTCATATCTATTGGAGAGAAGTGAGTACTACTATGAACACACTCAACCAGGTACAAATCAAAGGTGATACTGGTAAGACCCCTTTTGAGCTATGGACTAGTCAAAAGCCTACTATGAAATACTTCAAGATATTTGGAAGCAGATGTTATATTAAGAGAGATGAAGACATAGGAAAGTTTGATGATAGGAGTGATGAAGGTATCTTTCTAGGATATTCTACTAAAAGTAAGGCCTACCGGTGTTACAATGAAAGATTGAAGAAAATGGTTGAAAGTGAAAATGTCAAGGTTGATGAAGAGTTAGGTGCACCATCTAGAACCTGTGGATATGAATTTGATGATCAAGTTGAAAATACAAACAAAGGAAAGCAAGTTCAGACTACAAATCAAGTACAAAACAATATGGTAAATCAGGAGAATGAAGAAGAAGGAGAAACTGGTGAAAGAGTAGATGAGAGATTAGAAGAGTCTAAAGTTGAAGAAAATCCTAAGAAGACTCTGAGGTATGTAAGATTGAATCATTTAGAAGATCAAATTATTGGTGATAAGAATAAAGGTGTCCAAACTAGGAGAAAGATTGTAGAAGAGTATTGCTTGATTTCAAAGATTGAGCCTACTAGTGTAAATGAAGCATGTAAAGATGAGCATTGGGTTGAAGCAATGAAAGAAGAGCTAAAACAGTTTGAAAAGAATGATACATGGATTCTTGTTCCCAGACCTAAGGATAAGAATGTCATTGGAACTTAATGGGTCTTTAGAAACAAATTGAATGAGCAAGGTGAAGTGATTAGAAACAAAGCAAGACTGGTATGTAAAGGATATTCATAGATGGAAATAATTGATTTTGAAGAGACCTTTGCCCCTGTTGCTAGAATTGAAGCTATAAGATTATTTCTTGCCTATGCTGCTCACAAGAACTACAAATTTTATTAGATGAATGCCAAATCAACTTTTCTAAATGGTGATTTGGAAGAAGTGTATGTTGAGCAACCCGATGGATTCCAGTTGACTGATAAGGAAGATATGGTGTGTTAGTTGAAGAAAGCATTGTATGGACTCAAGCAAGCCCCTAGAGCATGGTATGCAAAATTGGATAAGTATTTGTTGAAGCTTGGATTTAACAAAGGTATTGCTGATAGTAATCTGTATTTCAAGAATGAAGATAAAGATTTGATTGTTGAAGTTTTTGTTGATGATATTATTTTTGGAGGAGATGATGCTTTGTGCATGAAGTTTGCTAATGAGATGCAAAATGAGTTTGAGATGTCCATGATTGGTGAGATGAAATTCTTTTTGGGATTTCAAATTACTCAGTTAGATAAAAGGATTTTTATATCTTAGTCCAATTATGTGAAGGAATTGCTGAAGAAGTTTGGTATGGAAGATTCAAAGCCAGATGGTACACCCATGGTGACCGGATGCAAGTTGACAATAGAAGATGATTCTCTGAAAAAAAATCAGACAAGATACAGATCAATGATTGGTGGATTGTTGTATTTAACTTTAACCAAGCCTGATATCATAAATGTTGTATGTATTGTTGCAATATTTCAAGCTAATCTGAAGGAATCTCATGTGATTGTTGTGAAGAGAATTTTCAAATACTTGAAGGGAACTGTTGATCTTGGCTTATGGTATCCTAAAGATGATGATCTTACCTTGAGTTCCTTTACTAATGCTGATTGGGCAGGAGATGTGAATGACAGAAAAAATACTAGTGGTGGAGCATTTTTCTTGGGTAAGAAGCTAATTTCATGGTTAAGCAAAAAGTAGAATGCCATTTCCTTGTCTATTGCAGAGGTCGAATACATTGTTGTTGCTAACAATTGCACTCAATTCATGTGGATGAAACATATGCTGAAAGATATTAGAGTTGTATATGATGAGCCTATTGCTATATTCTATGATAATTCAAGTTCTATTAACATTTCCAAGAATCCGGTACTGCATTAAAAAACAAATCATATATCTATCAAGTTTCACTTTTTGAGGGAGAAGGTAAGTGAAAAAGAAGTCAAATTGGAGTATGTGCCTACTAAGGAGAAGATTGCAGATATCTTTACGAAGTCATTGCCTAAGGATACTTTTGAGTATCTCAGAGGGAAGTTAGGGGTGATGACCCCTCCTAATCAAAACTAAGGATGCATTGCTTTGCATCAGTCCGTGCATTTTATAGTCATATCTTGTTTCAAATTGATGTTGTGGTTGCTACTCAGGGGGAGTAGTCAGATGCTCGGAAATTCAGATATGTGTTTCAAAGCTTAGAGATCTTTGCCATTGATGTCAAAGGAGGAGAAGATTCATGTGAAAAACTGGTGATTATTTGAGGAAAAGAACCTTGTGGGGAAAATATTATGTGAAGGTGTTGAGGAGAAGATGAATCAAATCCTAAGGGGGAGTAAGTGTCAAGGGGGAGTAAGTGTCAAGAGTTTGTTGTGTTGACGGTGTTTTTCACATCATGTGTTGCCATCAATTCCAAAGGGGGAGATTGTTGGATGTTGTGGTTGTGTTGCTAATATGTGGTTGTCATTGATGTCAACACTATTATCATTAATGCATTTGAAGCTGTATATGTTGAGGATATTGAGAAAATTGTAAAGAAATGAGTTGCAAGTTGTTAGTGGTGAAGTGAAGTTCAGTGTAGCCAACATACTGGTGGTATGTTCTGTATGTTGATGATCAGAGGTTGTGGACTGAAGGGTTTTTTGCTGAGTGTATCTAGTTTATCCACGTCAAGTTTCAGAGATCTGCATAAAGATTTGATCGAGTTATGAAGATTTTCATTCTAATAGTTTTTATGTTTCTTCAGTCGGTGTTCCTGATTGAAGATGAGGCTATTTCAGTTAGTTCAATTGTTGTGGATGCTTCTCTAGTGATTCATGTTGCTTGTGGATGTTTCTAGATCATGCTCTATCTTTGTTGCACGTCCGCATTGATCGTTGTGCTCGTGGTTGGTGATTTTCTCTTGCGTGTTCATGTTTTTCATATTCTTGGCCGACATGGTGTTGAAGCATATTGTGGATCTTCAAGGAGTAATTAATTGAAGTTTTTTCATGTTGAAAATGTTTATTTGGATCCTCACTAAGTTGTGGTCAACCTTGGTTGATTCGCATTGATAATCTTTAATGTTTTGGGCCGACAATTATATTCTTTTTGTTTTTTTTTGTGGCCAACATGAAGGGATGAAATTTCTTGTTGCGGATATAAAAGAATGATTATTTATTTGAATTGAAGGGTGAGAATGTATGCCAATGGATGTCGAGTGTGTGTATGTGTGAATATCATTCGAAGGCAGAGTAGAGTGTGAAGAAGTGTGTAGAAGAGTGTTTATGTGCTTAATTGGAATTGTAATCAGGCATTAGCAGATGCTATTTTCTCAGTTCAAAATCCGGATGGTTGTAATCCAAATTTGTTTGTAAGATAGTGTGTCTCCCTTTGTAATTGAGTAGTGAGCTCTAGGTAGTGTGCCTGAATGCATGTGCATTCCCCATATTTCATTTTCATTATACTTTTAACAAGGTATAATAATCTTGTGGACTAACCTCCACTGTGATTTTTCCCCTGACAGGGTATCCACGTAAAAAAAATATTGGTGTTATGTGTGTTTCTGATGTGTTGTTGATTCATGCTTTCATGGTTAATTATCAGATATGAGAATAAGGTTAATAATTTGAATAAGTTTTGATTTTTTGTGACAACTGATTCACCCCCCCCTCTCAGTTGTCTGCCCTTGTATTGCCAATAGGGAAGTGACACATAAAGCTCAAAAATTATTGGAAGAGAATGATGTCATAGCTATTATGCATTCCTAAAAACTCAATAATAATAATTAATATATTATTTAATATGTATTAATCTATTAAGACTATATTATAATAAAATAAACTATATTATAATAAAATAAGCTATATTAACATAATAATATATAGTATTATGTAAGGACTACTAGAAACCTCATAAAAAAATCATTAGTTTTATGGGAAGATAAAAAATTGAGAGAAATATATATTGATCTTTCATGGCAGAGTGATGACACAGGAAGGGTTTTTGACGACACCAGGAGTTGCAATACGATGGAGGAACACAACCTAGATGGCCTTTCAACAAAAGAAGGGGAGGAAATGCTCAGAAACCTAGAAGGAATGGTCCCTATGGGGCATGGAAAGCTCTAGCTAATCAGAGTTTTAGAACTGGTGTCTTAGAAAATGCTGGTTGAAATACCAGACAAAATGTGCAGAATGATAGGAGGTTCAGTTCGATGGATTTAAATGAAAGGGTGGATTTTAAACAGCTAGAAGGAAAGTTTTGGAGACCAAAGCAACAGGCTGAGAAAGTGGAACCAAGCAAGGTAACACATAAATTTTCCCACATATGGTGGTTTCTTTGCTGTTAGAAAATAAAGAGTGGAGTGATTCTTTTAGTTTTCTTAAGGCCCATGCTTTTTTCATGAAATGGGGAGGGAAATGGCCGGCTTTATCCAAGATTAGGGCTTGGTGTGATGAGTACTGGGGAAAATACTGTGTTCTTCAAACCCTTGAAAATGGTTTTTACTTGATGATTTTCCAAATGGCTAAGGATAAAGATTGGATCATCAATAGTGGCCCGTTCTTGATGGGAGGAAGGGGCTTCTATATAAAGGATTGGACAACAAATTTTGACCCTAATACTGTAAACATTAAGGAAGTTCCTATGTGGATCAGATTGAAGAACCTCCCACACGAGTATTAGGATCAAGAAACCCTCAAAAATATTGGAAATAAACTAGGTGTTTTTGTGAAGTCGGAGGAAGCTGTGGCAGAATCCAATTATAGCATGTTTCCTAGGGTTTGCATTTTATGGTAGACAATCCACCCACTTCCAAAAATGATAGAGTTAAAGACAGGGGAAGGGATTTGGTGTCAAGTTATGGAGATTGAGGATGCAATGGTATCTTGCTCGATTTGTGAAGGGAAAGAACACATAGAATGTAGTTGCCCAAATGTGAAAAAGGGGAAAGGACTAGCCCAAAAATCCTTAGTCGAGGAGTTGATGAATCTGACTGAATCTGATGAATGGGAAGATCAATGCAATTTGCAGGATTGGGGTATATTGCGAGAGAAACAAAGTAGCTCTTCCTTTGTAGCAACAGGGACCCATTGCAATTGGGTTGGGGTCCAGAGAGAGGAAATAGATATCCTCTTTGAAAAATGGTTCAGAGTTGAAGTCACAAGATTTGAATCTACAAGAGTCTAGCCAAGATGTGGGAACATCTATTTTCAAAAGTGCAGAAAAAGAAAAGACTTTGATGGATTCAGATTGGCAGGTGGTAGAAGATATTGTTCAAAAAAATGAAAGTGGAAGGTTTGAAGGGCCGATTGAAACTCCTTTTATAGGTGGTGTTTTTGTTTTTGGTTAGCTCTCTCACACAATGGGTGAGCGAATTGAAATTGAACCAGATTTGCAAGCAAATTCCCAATTGCCAAACAAAAACGGAAGTGCTAACAAGATCATGCATAGTCGAGCTGAGAATCCTGGTGAAGAATGGGAACAAAACTCTCTATGCAATAATAGGAAAAATAGAGTTGAAGAGGACAAGATTCTTGAAGATTTTCGAGTGATGGAGGATGAGGAAACCATCTTCAAGGACATTCCCATATCCCCTATCTGAAATCTAGAGAGTGATTTTGAAGGTGTTAGAGATAGTGGGGGTAATCTAGAAGATTCAGATACATATTTTGTCACAGATGAGGAGCTGGGAGGTGAAGATGTGCTAGGTTTGCAGGATAACATAGGGATTATTGAGAAAATAACATTAGAGAAAACTTTAGCTTCAAATATGAAGGTTAAGGTTGGTGAAAAAAAGAAACGTGGACCTAAAACCAATAGGATGAGATTGGAAATGGCTAGCAATGCGGCTAGAAAGAGTAAATTAAGATCGGGAAAAGGCTATGCCTTTTCCTAGCAGCCATGAAAATCCTATCATGGAATGTTAGGGGCTGCAATACCCTAACAAAATTTGTTTAATCAAAAGATGTTTTGATCAAACAAGGCCTGATTTGGTGTTGCTACAAGAAACAAAAATTAAGGAGCTTGATTTTGAGTCTTTTTATAGATGTTTTAGTAGATGGAAATGCAATCTTACTGGAGTTGTGGGAGCTTCAGGGGGTCTTGGTGTCTTATGGAACAACTCAGTTGCTGATATTCAGATAGTTCGATAAGATAGATTTTGGTAATGGTTGACAGTTAACTATAAGCAACTTGGGGTAAGCTTTTCAATAATCAATATATATGGTCCAAATAGCCCAACCCATAAAAAAATTGTTATGGCAAGAACTATCAACAATTTTAGGCATTTAGGAGGAAAGGATGTTTCTCTTGAGAGGTGACTTCAATGCTATTTTGAGACCTTCTGATAAAATGGGAGGTTTATGTTGGACAAAACAAAGCCAACAGGATTTCAACAACTTTGTTGTGAATAATGGTCTCATTGAATTGCCTTTAAAAAATGGTGAGTTTACATGGAAAAACCGGAGAGGTGGCTTTATTAATCTAGCCAAAAAGTTGGACCGATTTATGTTAGCAGGGGATTGGGCTGATCATCAATGGACGTGTGAGGCTGATATTCTACCCATAGCTGGATCAAATCACTATCCCATAGGTCTGAGAATTCAAGAAGAGGCCACACCGAATCGTTTCCCTTTTAAGTTCGAAGCAATGTGGTTGGGGGCTGAAGGATTTAAGGATATGGTAGTTGATTGGTGGAGAAGTGCCCCAAAATGATTAGGTAATAAAGCTTTTATATTTTTTAAAAACCTTCAATTCCTCAAGGCACAAATTAAAAAGTGGAATAGGGAGTCCTTTAAGAATATTTTTGTTGAGAAGTTCAGATTGGAGGAGGATTTGAATAAACAACACACAAAAGTTATTGAGAATGGGATGAGTGAGGAGGATTATGCTTGTGAAAAGGTCCTAAATAAAGAATATTCAGAAACTTTAGCCTAGGAAGAGATTTTTTGGAGGCAAAAATCTAGAGAAACTTGGCTAAAAGATGGTGATAGGAACACTAAATTCTTTCACAATTCTGTTAAGGTGCGAAGATCAAATAATAGGATTTTCTCTATAAAGGACTCTAATGTTAATGTTTTGAATGATGCTGATCAATTCAATAAGGAAGCCATAAGATTTTTTTCGGATATCTTTGTAGATAAATCCAATGAGTTGTTGACTGATTTAAACATGCTAGATGTGATTCCTAATGTATTTCTGAGGCCCAAAATGCTATGCTCATGGAGGAAGTTTCCAAAAAAGAAGTCAAAAAGGATTTATTTGATTTAGGTGGAGATAAATCCCCTGGCCCAAAAGGCTTTCCAACATTTTGCTTTCAAAAATTATGGGATATCTTTGCACATGATCTTTGGGAGGTGGTTGAGGAATCAAGGAAGGGTGGTTTTATTCTAAAAGACTTAAACAACAATTTCATTGCTTTAATCCCAAAGAGGTCGGTGGTCAATTATTTTGAGGACTTTAGACCAATTTCCTTGTGTAACATGGTCTACAAGATTATCTCTAAAGCCATAGCTAATAGATTGAAAAGGGTTTTGGAGTCAGTGATTTCACTTGAGTAGAGTGGTTTTTTGCCGAATAGGTCCATTTTTGAATGGGTTATTGTTGCAAATTAAACCATCCACTCTATCGGAATGGAAAAGACTGAGAGAATGATGGTTAAATTAGACATCAAAAGGGCCTATGATGAAGTAAACAAGGGATTTTTGTTGAAAGTTCTTGAGAAATTTGGGTTTTGCAAAGAATGGATGGTTTGGATTTAGAGTTGTATCAGCACCCCATGCTTTTTTGTGTTAGTGAATGGAAGTCCCCAAGGTTTCTTTGATTCAAATAAAGGAATTAGACAAGGTGATCCTATATCACCCTTTCTCTTTATTATTTTGGCTGAGGTTTTAGGGAGATTAATTTCCAGGAAACGAAGGATTGGTCTATGGAAACGCATCAAAATTGTAGAAGCTATTGATCCCAATTTGCATTTACAATTTGTTGATGATACTTTCTTGTTGGGGGAAGTAGCTTTTAGAGAATCTTGAGTGATGAAGGAGACCTTAGATGCTTATGGAAAAGCATATGGGAAATGTATTAATTGGAGGAAATCAAAAAATTTCTTTTTTAATACACCCATTCAAAAACAACTAGAATTTTGCAGAATTCTTGGAATGAGATCAGGAACCCTTCCTAATAAGTATCTGGGTATACCCCTTTTTGGAGGTGCTAATAAGGCAAGAGTATGGAAAGATTTGGTTGATAGCTATTTAAGATGAATGGATGGATGGAAGAGCAAGTGGTTAATAGCTACAAGTAGGATCTTAATGTTGAAGTCAGTAATCTCAACGATCCCAGTATACTCAATGATGTCTTTAAATATTCCAAAAAAGGTGATCATATCCGTAGGATAGAGAATGAGAAAGTTCTTCTGGAATGGTGCTTGTGAGCAGGACAAAATTCCTTTGTTAGCATGGGACAAAATTTGTCGATCTAATGATAAAGGTGGGTTTGGTTTAAGGGATTGGAAAATCATGAATGAAGCTCTTGGTTCAAAGCTGGTCTGGAGCATATACTCAAATCCAGAGCTATTATGGGTGAAAGTATTGAAGGAAAAATATCTTGATTTAGCAGATGACCATAGGATCCTAACTATTCAAAACCTGCCTAAAGGTTCAGCCATTTGGAATTTTATCATCTCATGTAGTCCGATTATTATAAATCATATCTCATGGTAAATAGGTAATGGTCTCAAAGCAAAATTTTGGGATGATTCATGGGATGGTTTGCCAATATTGTGAGAAAATGCCAACTTGTGGGATCTTAGGTTACTCTTTTCACAAAGATGGGGTGATAGGGTGCAAGATTATGTTGAACTGAAACAGGGCTCCCTTGGTCAGGAATGGGTTTGGAAGGAGGTTGGTGGTGAGGGTTTATCATATCAACAAATCAAGAGGATGAAAGCTATTTTTCAAGACAGGAAAGTGCTCATTAGAAAATGAGGGCAAAGTGGTTTGGTGTGGGTCTGTGAATGGGAATTACTCAGTTAAAATTGGTTATCAGTTATTGGATAATCTAGAAGGTGACTTTTTTTGAGCTAAGAAGCTTTGTTGGAATAAGGATTGTTTACCAAAAGTGGATACTTTTGCTTGGCTAGCAATGAGGGGAAGAATTTTGACAGGGGAGAGGAGAAAAAGACTTGGTTTTGCAGGCCCAACAAAATGTGTGATGTGTGATGTTGTTGAGGAATCATTGGATCACTTGCTTCTTCAATGTAGTGTTGCAACAGGGTGTTGGGAGAGCCTGAAGATGAAATTAGGATGGCAAGGACCTCTTCAGAAGACACTAAAATAGGTCTTTGAGGGTTGGCCCTCATTTAATAAGAAATATTTACTCTCAAGTATATGGATAATCAACCCTTCTATTATTGTTTGGGAGATTTGGAAAGAGCAAAATAGGAGGATCATTTTGAATAAAAAGGAATCTCGGAGTAGACTGCTAAGCAGAATTGATCACATGATAGAAGAAGTTGTAGGAACAACGGCTTCGTAGTCACAGGATCTAAGAATTTATTTTACATTGGAAGATAGCAGAATCCAAAAAGCTTGGCCAGGAATTAAGATAAGGTCAATCAAGGGGGCAGAGGAGTCAACTGTTAAGAAGGCACCATCTGAAGAAGTGTGTTGGGAAAAACCTTTAGAAGGGTGGCATAAGGTGAATTTTGATGGGGCTGCAAAAGGAAACCCCAATCCATCAGGGGCAGGTGCAATAGTTAGAGATTGTCGTGGGAACACGGTTGTGTTTGGTACAAAAAAGTTAGAAGATGGGACAAATAATGTGTCTGAGGAAAAGGAAACCTTGCTAACTGTTGGTATGGCACGATCAGTGGGAGTTTGAAAAATCCACCTTGAAGGGGATTCACTGATTATTACTCAAGCAATTGCAAATATGGCTGCAAAGGCTTGACATTTGCAAAACTACATAAGGGCAATTATCAAAGAATTAGATTTTTTTGAAGACTTTCAAGTGAGCCATATACGACAATTGGGAAATAGAGAGGCAGATTGTCTTTCAAAGTGGGCAGTTTCTTTTAATAGTATTGGTGAATTTAAATTTGAAGATTTTAGGCATGTCCTTTTAGGGGAGGATGATTAAAGTGGTTGTTGAATTCCTTGGGGCAGTGTGTAGACTTGGTAGGATTGGGCAAGCAATCACAAGCGTCGACGTGAAGAAAGGCTATCAGATATTAATTGTAAGTAGGAGGGTTAAATGGTTAAAAATATAATGGTTTTTTAATAATACAAAGGAGGTTTTGAGGAGGAGAGAAGATACCTTTTAAAGCAGGTGTAATAATAATGACACAGGGAGTGATGAATGTCTTTTGTATTTCAAAGGAAAAGCCTTGCACATTTTGCAACTAATGGGTTGATGATGTTATGACAGCGGGGGTAGGAGTCTCATTGATGATGACTGGATGGGTTCAATTAGGATGGAGATGTTTGGCATGGGTGGACAACATTTTTAAGAGCACTAATAGGAGTAGTGCGTGTCTAGGAAGCAGTTTTGAAGGTAGGCGTAGAGTAGTAGAAATGATTTCAGAGTGATAATGGAGGCAATGTACTCATTCACAATGAAGTTATAGCAGAAAGGTTTCTTCGGCCCAGTCACAAAGTTTAGGCTAAAGTTCTTGCTAAAATTCCCACATGATGATGTTATCGAAGCAGTGTTGGAGATGTTGGGGAATATTTTTATGGAGGCAAAAAATAGGGATAAACTAAATGTGGATATAGCCTCCATGATTTTTTTGTGGGGATTAGAATTGAATGAGGATTTTGAAGTCATCAAGTGGGTAATGCACTCTCTTTTTGAGGAGGAGTTGCTGTTAGGAATGGAATCATTCCTTGAATGGGCAGTTCCAGGGGTTAGGTTTAAAATTACTGAAGGGATTGAGGCTATGGAAGATGCGAAAGAATTGGGTGTGATCCCGTTTGTGAGATGGCGTATGGGTGTGATCCCGTTTGTGAGATGGCGTAGGCGGATTGACAAAGATGCTTATAGATTGGAAGAGTTAGCAGCATGGGAAAATATGAAATTGGTCTTAAGGTGGCATGAGCTTGTAGCAAGCCAGGCGGGGTCAAACATTCCTCAACAGGTTCCTTGAAGGAAGCGCTCAACCAGAAGAAGAGGAGCTCAGAGGGCCAAGACAAGCAGGCATGATGAATAGATGTGGAGGTGACAAGTAGGTCAATAGGAGTTTTTGAAAGCTTTTTGATTTTTTTGTTTCAATGTCTACCTAACCCGGTAAAGACTGGAAAGGGAAAGATCTTGGGGTTTGGCTGGAGTAGTGGGGCGTGGCCGAACGCCAATGCAGCTGTGGATTTTCTTCTGTAGAAACTTTTTGCAAGGAAGCTTTAAGGTTTTTGTTTAATATTGAATATTTTGTAAAGCTGATGACATTGTAGGGGTTACTTTGTATTTAGATAGATGGGCCTTTTATTTTATATAAATTAGATGCTATGATGGGGAGTAGTAGGTTCGTAGTTGGATGAATGGGCAGTCAGTATTTTTGTGGAAGACATCTCAATGTAATTACTTGGGATGGTGAAAGCCAAGGATTTGATAATCCTAGATAGGCACTGCTAATTGATATTGGGGGGTGGCATGGAATATGCAAGTGGTATGACTGGATGTAAAGACTTTTTATATATATAAATAAAATACAATTATTACCGATCAAATATATATACTATTATCTTAAATTATATAATATAGCATATTATGTAATATTATATTAATATTAATATTATAATGAAATTATTTTTACCAACTATTATTATTATACTCTATTATTCTATTATGCAGTAGACTATAACAATCAGAATATACTTAAAAAACTATAAATAATAGATCAAATTGTTATTAACATTATAGTCTATTAGAATGCTATATCAAATAGATTGAAAATATATGCATTAACATACTAAAAATATAATAAAAAATTGAATTGTTAGTTATACAATAATATTTTATTTATTGTTATTAATTCAGTTTTTATTATGTTAAGGTATATGTTTTCACTCAAATGGATATAATATTATAATAAACTATAATATTAATAACAATATATTCTATTATTAAAGTAGTTTTATGGTATATTATGATTTTTAGTGTCTATTGTATAATATTATAATAGATTGTAATAATAATAGACGATAATAATAGGGGTGGAGTGGCTAGGCCGATTGGCTAAATTATCTTGTTATAGGTTAGAGGTCACGAGGAATAGTCTCCCCTCCATGCCCATGGTATCAGAGGGCATGTCGTGCGAGTGTTACTGGTCACATGAAAATGTTTACCTAGGAGTTGGGGGGCTAAATGATTTTGTAGTAAAAAAATTAGATGATAAGAATAATTTTATTCTGATATTAATATAATTTTGCATAGTATACTATATTATATAATTTAGTATAATAGCATATGCTATTATATTAATATAGTTTATTTTATTATATTATTGTCTTAATAGACTAATATATATTCTAAATTATAATTCATTAATTATTATTATTGAGTTTTTGTGAATACATAATAACTATGACATCATTCTCTTCCTCAAAATTTTGGGCTTTGTTTCTCCTTGCCCTCTCAAGCACCTCACCTATTTATCTATCCAAGTTTGCTACAAAATTTTCATATTCTTTTATCTATTGACACACCATCTTGATGATGGATCATATAATATGATCCTAAATGTTGATGTAAACAGTTACACACAACTTCAATCTAGAAATCTAAACATTATTTTATCGTGGGTTGTTCACTTTCAATAGCAGCATGTTCACAGAGTTGCACATTTTGATTGGTTGACAACATTCACATATATGCTCGAGGAAGAAAAGGTAAGACTTTTTTTGTTTTTTCCAGGTTTTAATACTATATTGCTTTGTGAAACCTCTTCTTATTGCAATTTCTAATTTACGCCCACTTTTAATTTTCGGGACGAGTCATGATTACAGTAATAGTTTTTTCTTGCGGGGAGTTGATTTCATGTGTTTTTTTATTATATCGTGTGAATCCCTTCATATCGTACTTTCATACAAGTGGATCTTTTTGAAAACTGTGAAGTTGAGGTTTGTTAATGTGTGTCACAAGTAGTGATTGAGCTGGATGACAATTTTTATTTCTATTGGCTAAAATATTATTATATGATTGGTTGGAATTCGATGTGTAAAATAGAGACAATTGTCAACAAATTATAGCAACGAGTAGCTCACTCACATTGCAATTTGATAAGAATTTATTTTAAATTCTTCGCGATGGCTATCAAGTGAAGAATGTGATACATGTTCATTGATTTAAGTTGTGTCTGGCTTGTATCATCATTCAATGTCAAAGGTGGAGGAATGATATAGCAGCTTCAAACACAATGCTAGGTCATTAGGGTATTACTTCCATAGAAAGAGAGGAGGTGATTGAGGGTTTCTCATGGAGGAAACAACAAGTTTGGATAATGCTTCATAGCAATTGGTCTAAGTTGAAGGAATCAAATTACTGGTTAAATGGGCATGTCTTTCTAAATCGTTTTGTTTTAGAGAAATGCCATATTTCTAAGGTTTGTTGCTTTAGTCCTATAGAATTGTGAAACTATTTATTGTATTATATGTAAGCTGTCAATATTTCCTCCCCAAAAAACATATTGTCATTTCCATAAGTAGAGTGACCATGTTTTTCAAACTGAGTCAAATTTCATCCCACAACAAATAGGGTTGACCCAATTTTGAGCAACATGAAAATTAACAAGTTGTTGAAATTGAAAAGTTCTTGATGAAATTACATGAATACAAGCTATGCGATTTCCTTTCGTCTCTATTCTTGTAATGTGGAATTTCTTTGAAATTAATAGCTAATATTTATAAGTTTCTTCCCATGCATTTGTTGCATTTGACTTATTTGTGTCCATTAGATTTTGTTTAAGGAACAATATAAGTCTTTATTGGATAATAATGGGAATTTTTTGTATTATACGTGGATTATTAAGTGGGATGCAATTTGCATGTCATTTATTGGTTTTATTATTGCAAGACAAAAATACAAAGTCAAGGACTTTAGACCACCTAAAATATTTGGTGTTACAATAGAAAGGTAATATTGTATGATGACTTTGTATTCATTAGAATAGTCATTGTATGTGCATAAAATTGGTCATGTCTAATTAATCCTGACATTTAATTAAATATTTATTATTTAATTAATTTCTCTAAAAAGTCTTCTACATGTAATTAAATTTAATTAATTTAATTATATTGTTCATTCATTTTATTCTCCCACCATAATTGAATAAATTTATTTTATTTAATTATTTCACTTGTCTACTTGATTAATAAATTAAATATATTTTATTTATTTAAATTAATTATCATCTTTTGAATTTAATTAAATCTTTTGTTTTAATTAAATTTAAATATTTCTTTTCTTCTATTTAAAACTTTCCTCTAATTAATTAAATACTTTATTTAATTAATTTCATACACATGTCATTTCTTCAAATTTAATTAAATATTTTATTTAATTAAAGATCTTCTATTTTCTTCAAATCGTAATTAATTATTTCATTTAATTATAAAATCTTCTGATTTCCTCAAAATCTTAGTTAAATATTTATTTAATTAAGAAAAATCTACATGCACCCATAAATAAATAATTTTATTTGATAATTCATTATTTATCTTCTCAATATCTTTCCATTATCTTCTAAAAAAAATGATTTTGTTAATCATCTCATCTTATCTCTTCCACGAATATAGAAAAATCCTGCTTTATTCGTTTTCTTCTATTTTTCTCTCCAGTCTCATCCATCTTCGACCATTCGATCTGTCAGGAATTATTACAACCGTTGATCAACTCAGCCAATCAAAATCCTCAAAAAACTCTATAAATACATGTGCAAATCCAAGCATTGGTTACACATAGACACACAGATAGAGATAGAGACACATACGTGCAATTACACTTATGCATTTGCATCTTTAGCATTCTATCAATAATCATATCTTAGCAATAATCTTATCATAGCATAGTTTAATCTTGCATCTTAGTATAGTATGCATTTTAGTTTAAATCTCATTCTCTAGTAGTCCATTTCGTTGAGCTTAGCATACTAAATCTGAGAGCAACTTGAATCAACGAAACACTGGAGATAGAGAGCAATAAAACGACTTTGAAGAAGCTGCATAGAGAGTTTGTTTATTTTTCTTTAAGCTTCTTTGATATAAGGTTTTATTGATTGTGTTTTGAATTCATTATGATAGGCATATTTTCATACACATAAAATGGCACCCACTGTGGGGCCTATGCCCCGATTTTGACTTTTCTTTTTAAAGTGTTTTGATAGGTTTTCACGTTCCGGAGTTCGGCTTTCAGAAAAATTCAGCATTTTAGCGCATCCAATACTTTCTGCAACGCATCTAGGGATTGTTTCGACGCTTCTGAGAGTTAATTTAGCGCATCTGAAAGATAGAATAGCACATATAGTCTCATTACATTTAGAGTTAAATATGCACTTAACTAAAGTAGCGCATTTAGGAACTGTTTTAGCGCATATAGGAGTTAATTCAGCGCATTTAAGGTAGATTTTAGAGCATCAATGCTGCATTATTTACAGATTTAAATTTGTGTTTAATTAAAGTGGCGCATCTAGGGACTATTTTAGTGCATTTAGGATTTTCTGTAGCGCATTTAGGGTCTGTTTCTGCGCATTTGGAATCTGTTTCGGTGCATATGCTATCTGTTTTGGCGCATCTGGGTTGTAACACAAAAACATGATTCTGAGTCTGACACATTCCGGAGACATGATCTTTTTCTAGTTTAAAATGAATCAATCTAGGATAGTCACCACACTTTGATCATGCAGTTAAAATAAACCCCATGTCGGTTGTGAAGCAATATCTTCACTTAGCTTAAATCATTGTGATTTGGTGCATTAAAATGAATCTATTTACTCTGCTTGATTGTGCTTGAAAGTGGTAGGTGACTATACTCTCACCTCGTGCAAACTAGGTGATCAGAAAGCCAGACCCACTTTATCCTTGTGTAACCTTGATGCAATAACCGAAGTATCCTCTCCCCTTGCGCAGTGATGCAATCCTGGGTGTAAGAAAAATGATTATTGTCTCTAGAAATTGGGCCTTCCTGGGGATTTCATCACCCCAACATGACTCAAACTAGAAATGGAGCTAAAGCCAAGCTACCCCTGACCGATATACAAATGTGAATCTTAAGGGAAAACCTAAGATTACGAGTGCAGATGTGTCATACGGACAGATTAGTACTCCCATAAACCCTGTTGAGCTTAACCTCTTCAAGCTGGAGTGCCACCTAATTGGTGATTGATCTCTTGCCCCATGTATGGCCACTCGAACAGGGGTCCCAAATTAAACACCATTATTTAGTAAACCAAAAACCTCCTATTTGCTAGCGCAACACCGGTCGGTGTGAAGGCATCCACACTTTCGCAGTCTATAATAGAGGTGATCAATCTGCCATGGGAGTTTCATAGGGGTTGGAAGCTTGGTTGGCCTGAGAAGAGAGTGCACTGTAAGGGGGAGCCCATGTAGCCAAGATTCTGAATTCACACGCTACCGATATGCGGTTGGGGAAACTCGCGTGGAATCTAGTGGATATTGTCCTGGCTTTACCATAGGATGTGCTTGCTTTATCTGTGTTTGGTTACATTCCATTTAATTCAGAGTGTTTGTTGTGTTTTCATTCACATAAATTTAGACAAAAGATCATCCGAAATGAACATGAAAAACAACAACTGAAATCATTCAAAGAAATAAACAGTTTGTATCTTTGGTCCAGTAACATTATGATATTCCCCTCATACTTAGAGGGTGGAAATCAACAAAATTTGTCAAGAAATCAATTTCCAATAGGATTAGGAAACCCAAGAAACAATTAGGGTATAAGAAAACATTACAAAGAAGAAATTTTTTGTACAAAAGTCGACACATCTTACTTCATTACTGCGGATTTCTTCATAGATACCAAGACTTTGTTAGGGGATTCACTGATGAGTACGCTGTAGAGCCTTTGGATTCTCAAGCTTATTATCAGAGATTAGCTCTATCTCAACGATATAATTTTAATCAACCTCTTGATTTTGATAATATACCACAACCTTCTATTGAATATCCATCACATCCCAATCAAATCCTTTAGTGATTTTAAAACCTTTCTTTGAAAACAAAGATCAAATCTTAAGAGTGCACCCTTCAAACAAACTTCTAATTATTGATTCAACTTTCCCAATAGGATTCTCACATCCTTCATCATTGGAAGCCACAATCAAAAATTAGGAACATCTTTGATCATATCATAGGATTCGCATCTTATCGGATCAAGATATCACCATTGTCGCACTTATTAGAACTGTGATATAAGTTTAGAAGAACTCTTCAAAATCATATGCCTATTTCTACAAGATCTCGGTACAATAAATTGAAGGATGAAATCCAACAAGAAGGTCATACCCAAAACACTCAAGAAGAAGGTGAAAGCAGTAATCCTCTTTACAGTATAAATTGTAATCCACTTTTCAACAACGACATGGATAACAGAGAAGAAAATCCATTTCACAACTACAAAGACATGAGCAAAACCCATATAGATAGTGATGATGAGCGATACGAAGAATGTCTTAGAGAGGCTAAGCAAGATCCCAAATTTCACAAAGCCATAGAAAATATATTGCAACACGATAAAGAAAAATATTTCCTCTATCTAGCTGACCAAGGAGCTAAATTGCCTCATGACTTTGATATCGAGAATTTGAAGAACAAACCTGAAAAAACACCCCTATCTGATCTTAGTGCTTTGACTCAACAAATTAAGGCACTTCAAGGACAAATTAAAGAATTACAAGGGGGAGCCACAACAAAGAAATATACTCTTGAGGACATTTGTCCTTATCCTTTCGATCGAAGTCTCAACATGATTCTATTTCCCAAACATTGCGAAATTCCAAAATTTGATCGTTATAATGGGAAAGCAGATCCAATTGATCATGTTAGAGACTTCTGAAACATGACTTTAGAGTTCACTCATGAAGACACTTACTTGATGCATTTGTTTCCTAGGAGTCTTGGAGCTCACTCTATGGAATGACTATCAAAAATCACACCTCCTGTCAATACATTTGAGGAATTAATCAATCTATTTATATCACAATATTCCTACAACATCCAACACCAAATCACTATGATAGATCTCTGCAAAGTTGCACAAAAGCCCGGTGAACCTTTTATTACTTTTCTTCAGAGATGGAGAAGAATGTTCGCTAGATATCCACGTCTTGTTCTTGAAAAGGAAAAGATGGTCACCTTCATTAACAACTTGAATTCAACAATGAGCTATCATTTGAATTTACATTGTCCTCCCTCTTTTGAGAAATTGATTGAAGATGCTATAACCATTGAAAGTGCTTTAGTCAAAAGAGGAATAATAAAACTTGACAAGGATAATCCTAGCTTATCCAATCATCATAACAATCAGGACACGTCTAAATTTTGGACTCGCAACAAGAATGTGGTGAATGATGGTGTTGTTGATGCAAATCATGTCTCGACAAAGCCATTTGTCCTTAGTACTCCAAGTACTCCTCGCAACAATAATTATAACAATGTCAACTCGGTCACAAATCAAGGAAAAAATCCTCCTCTGAGAAACAATGTGAATCAACATTCTACTCCCAATCAAGGGACTGCCAACAATCAAGGATTCCGAGGAAACAATCACAATAACAACTCCTTAGGGAATACCTCGAATACGAATCCACAACAATTTTCATTCTTCTCTAGTAGAAGAACTTACACTCCACTGGGTCAATCTTTGGAATCTGCATTCAAAGAGTTGATGGCTAAAAATGTCATTACCTTGCCACCTCAACGAAACTATGAACCCAGTGTGAAGCCTCCATCATGGAATGAGGCATACTATTATGACTATCATCGGTGCAAAGGTCATCGCACAAATAACTATCAAGCCTTGAAGAATACCATTCAAAACTTAGTAAAAAATGGCACCATCACCATAGAAGGACATCAACAATCAAATGAAGACCACCAAGCATTTAGCAACCTTTTTCCCAACTATCAAAAAGGTGAGTCTTCGGGAAAAAGTGTGAATCATATTGATGATCTGATAATCAATCATATCTACACTGACGACGAGCAGGTCAATGTTATAAAAGTCAAGGAAAAAATGGAATATAGGGAGGTCAACGCAACGACAAGGGCACAAGCTAAAGTTGTCTTAAAGGGTGTATCTTCAAAATCCACTAGGCCTCCACCTCAACACCAATATGACTTAGTCAATCAACTTCAAAAAACTCCTGCTCAGATTTCTATCTTAGAACTCTTGAAGATTTCCCCAACACAAGGAAATTCTCGAAAAGGCCCTCGTTGAAACCACTGTATCCACTGATTTGGATGTGGACCAATTTCAAGCCATGGTAGGACACTTGTCCTCACCCACATTCCTTTCATTTTCTGAAAAAGAAGATGTTTCCATAACTCATCCTCATAATTCATCATTATACCTAGAAGTCATGGTTCACAAGTTTCGTGTCAGACCGGTTCTAATAGATGGAGATGTTGGTTTGAACATATGTACCATGAAGTTAGTTCAAGCGTTAGGATTTTCTGAGGACTCCATTGACCCCAGAAGAAATATTACTATTAAATCCTACGATGATGAGGAAAGAGCGTCCAAAGGTTTAATCATGTTACCAATCAGAGTGATACTTGTTATCAAAAATACTTTCTATCAAGTATTAGACAGTGATCTTGCATACAACATCTTGTTGGGTTGTCCTTGGATCCATGAAATGCAAGCTGTCCCATCCACATATCATCAATGTCTTAAGTTTCCTTATGATGGGTAGGAAATCACGATACCAACCGATAAATCAAATGTCCAAACTTGTGCCAACATCAAAGCTAGTCAAGATACTTTGGTTCCTAACAATCAAGAAGCTCGTGCTAGTACTTCTCTCAAGATTGATACACAAATCAGTCAGTTAACCAATAGTTTTGACAAGAAATTTAAATTCAAAGACCATGGAGTCGGGGAGTACTCTCTCTGTTTGGCTAATTTACCTACATCACCTTGGTCACATGGACAACCTTCTATCACACAACATCAAATATCAATAGCATCGACATCAACACAACCACCAACAAAGCCAAGCACAAAGTTTAATGGATGATTCATCAAAGAAAAATTCCCCATGGACGATCCTTAGGATAGAGAAATTCTAAATTGGCTCTATAAAGATGAAGATGAAGCAATTTTTAATGTCAAATTACCAACAGATATATATGGAAAAGGGTATTCAATCATGCAGAAGATGGGCTATGATAAGGGTCCTATCGGAAAAAGAAAAGGAGTAGTTGAGCCTATTCACCTTCAAGGACTTGCTGCAAAAGAGAAAACTAGATTAGGCTATGATACTAACTCAAAAGAAGGAAAATCCAAACAACTACATGGCACTGTCTTCACATTGCAAGAAGGTTCAGATTCAAGAGAAGCATGTTTGGCAACAATCCAGAATTTCGTGGATAATCACTCTGACACAGACTCTGCTGAATATGAATGGGACACCATTACAATGACGAGTTCTAGAGGGACAAAGAGGTTGATGTAATACACCAGTATACCCCAACTCTAATTGAAGGTGAAGGTTCAAGGATTCAAACACGAGAATCTAAACTACAAGGTGACTATGATTCTAGTTATACTAAGTCAAATTTAAATGAACAAGATTATCATGAGAACAGTATCATCATTGATCCACCTCATACCTTGGATCCTACGGTCAACTCCGTTATGACCATAACCATAGCCGATTTCACACAACCCGACGACCCGCTATCTTTGATCCATCCTGATCTCATTGATTGGGATTCATCTGAACCTATCAATATACCTATGTTTCCAAGCGATGAATCCATTGTCAACTTCCTTTCCACGAATGACGCAAATGATTGTTCCACTAGCGATTTTTGGCATAGAGTCTTTAATCAGGAGAGTGTCAATTCTCCTAGCTGCAAAAAAAGAAAGATCTAACGGTGAAAACCAAAATCTAGCAGTGTTAGATCAAACAAAAGATAAAATAAAGAGTGTATCATATGGTGAAAACCTTTTGAAGGCACCAGATGATGGGAATCTTGACACTCTCCCGAAGCACTACCATGAGCAATTGACTATCTTGATTGAGCCTACACAAGCCGTCAATCTTGAAACTCTAGAAAAACCAAGGATTTTACAATTAGCTGCATCAATGATAGAGAAAGAAGTACCAGAGTTCGTAGAGTTTCCAAGAGAAAATCAAGTCAACTTTGCTTGGTCTTATGCGGACATGCCAGGTCTCGATCTTGATCTTATCATGCATCACTTGTCTATCAAACCAAGGGTTAAGCCTATGAAACAAAAACTCAAAAAGATGCACCCCCATGTTGCATTATTGGTTAAGGAAAAACTGAGAAAAATCCTTGATGTGGGCTTCATAAGATCAATCGACTATGCAGAATGGATCTCCAACATTTTTCCTGTATCCAAGCCAGATAAAAGTGTCAAAGTGTGCACAGATTTTAGAGATCTTAATAAAGCATGTCCTAAAGATGACTTCCCACTTCCAAACATCGACACTATAGTTGATCTGAGAGCTGGCCATACCATGTATTCATTAATGGATGGTTTTTCTGGTTACAACCAAATCAAGATTGCACCTGAAGACCAGGAGAAAATAGATTTCACATGTTCGTGGGGAACTTACTGTTAGAACGTCATGCCTTTCGATCTAAAGAATGTTGGGGCTACTTACCAAAGAGCCATGACTACAATCTTTCATGACATGATGCATACATTTATGGAAGATTATGTAGATGACATATTGGAAAAGTCATACACCAGAGAAGGACATCTGGAAATATTGTCCAAAATATTTGCAAGATTGGAGAAATTCAAAGTTCACCTCAATCCCAAGAAATGTGTTTTTGGGGTCACATCTGGAAAACTCTTAGGATACATAGTATTAGGAAAAGGAATTGAGGTAGATCCTGCCAAGGTACAAGCAATCATGGAAATGCCTCCCCCAAGGAACATTAGTCAATTGAGATCATTATAGGGATGACTTCAATCTATACGAAGGTTCATTGCGCAATTGGCCGACAAAAGTCTACCTTTCACACATCTACTGCATAAGAATGTTCCTTTCAAGTGGGATAACAAGTGTGAGTTGGATTTTCAACAAATCAAATAGTACTTGATGACTCCACCAGTTCTAGTACCACCAAATCCAGACAAACCACTGATCTTGTATATTGACGCAACAAAGACATCCTTGGGTGCATTGCTAGCACAAGAAGACCATACAGGGAAAGAACGTGCAATTTATTACATCAGCAGAACATTAACAAGTCATGAGCTCAACTACACTACCATTGAGAAGGCTTGTCTAGCAGTAGTCTTTGCTTCACATAAATTTTGGCATTACATGTTAACTCATACAATCAATCTGGTTTCAAAGATTGATCCACTCAAGTATCTGTTAAGCAAAGCATCATTGACAGGAAGGTTAGCAAAATGGGTAATGATTCTAAGTGAGTTTGACATCCATTATGTTGATCGCAAGGCAATCAAAGGACAAGTTATCGCTGATCAACTAGCTAAAGCACCACTGCAAGCAGATCATCCCCTGCACATTGAATTTCCAGATGTTGATGTGTTTACTGCAGAATCCAAACAACCATGGTCCTTATATTTTGATGGTTCTTTCACTCAACATGGATCGGGGGCAGGCATACTCTTTGTCACCCCCCAAGGACACACCATTCCTCGATCATATAGGCTGATGTTTCCATGCACCAACAACATAGCCGAATATGAAGCATTAATCACTAGACTTAAAATAGCATTGGAATGGAGGATTACATAATTACAAGTGTATGGCGACTCACAGTTGGTCCTTAATCAGATCAATGATGATTATCAGACCAAGGATGACAAACTTTTGCCATATAAAAAGATGGTTGACAACTTCAAGAAGTACTCTGTGGACATCAAATTCACACAAATTCCAAGGCTTGATAACAAAGCAGCCGATGCCATGGCTACGATCGCATCATTGCTACAACTCCCAGAAAATTAGGCTCGCTATGAATTTCTAGTGGAACAATCATTTGCACCTGCCTATGACACACCTGAAAGCCAAACCATTTGCCACTTGGTGGGATCCGATTCACCTTGGTATGGCAAGATTTATGCCTACCTAAAAGATGATATCTTACCACTTGATTTATCCTGTAACCAAAAGCGAAATTTTATCCGCTAATCCTCTCGCTACACTCTTATCACCGACACCCTTTATCTTCATGGTCTTGATGGTACTTTACTTCGATGTCTTGAACGTGACGAATCTGACAAGGCTTTACAAGAAGTTCATGGTGGCATTTGTGGTACACATTCGAGTGGATTGACCTTATCCAAGAAATTGATTAGAATGGGTTACTACTGGCCTACAATGGAGAGGGAATCATTCACTTTTGTAAAAACGTGCTCAAAATGCCAGATTCATGGGAATCTCATTCACGTTCCTGCAGAGGAACTTCAACCATTTACGCCAAGCTGGCCATTCTCCCAATGGGGGTTAGATCTAGTGGGCAAGATTCATCCTTCCTCATCGAACGGGCATAAGTTCATCATCACAGCCACAAAGTATTTTACCAAGTGGATTGAGGCAGTACCTCTTACTAAAGTTACTGGAAAATAGATATCATCGTTCATACTCAACTATATTATTTGTCAGTATGGCATTCCCAACTCCATTATTACATATAATGGACCTTTCAAGAATCAGGATGTTGATGAGCTTTGTGAGAGATTTCATATTCAACACAAATATTCAAAACCTTACTATCCACAAGGGAATGGCCAAGCAAAGGCCTCAAATAAGACTATACTAAATTTTTTAAAGAAGATTGTGAATGATTCAGGGAAAGATTGGCATGTTCAACTCAATCCCGCCTTATGGGCCTATAGAACCAGTGTCCGCACGCCAACAGGAGCAACGCCATTTTCTCTTGTCTATGGAGCAGAGGCTATACTTCCTCTAGAAGTTGAGATTCCATCACTTAGAATCTCATTGAAAGGTCTCACAACAAATGATGACTACAGAGTTTCCCGACTCCAAGAACTAGAACTCCTAGATGAAAAGAGACAAAGAGCAGCTGACCATTTAAAAGCATACCAACAGATGACTATAATCACAAAGTAAAGCCACGTACCTTTCAGGTGGGTGATCTAGTTTTGAAAGAAAATCCACAAAATCAACAAGAAAGAGAAAAGAAAGGAAAGTTTGAACTAAATTGGCTAGGTCCTTATGTGGTTATCGCAGTCTACGAGTCAGGAGCCTACAAGCTATTAATGCCAAAAGGGGACCTGTTTGACGAACCCATCAACAACATGCACCTGAAGAAATATTATGTTTAAGTCAGCTATCATCATCCATAAATGTCCTGAAGAAATACTAAAAAATTAGAAAATGTCCTGAAGAAATACAAAAAAAAAAATTGTCATAGGGTGAAAACCTGGCAACAGGCATTCTATTGAAAAGAAAAATGCAATAAAAACAAATAGTGAAAATATGGCAAACATACGCTATTTGTAGCTCTCCATCTATTAGTTCATGTTTTGCACTTGGCTTCTCAGCCTTCATTTCATGCATCTTTCCATCATCTTAGGTCCATACCAGCATCATGATGCCATCATTTTCCTAGAATGATAATGTCTTACCATGGTTTGATTATTGTACATATTCATTTCAGCGAGTTATGTTAATACTGGGGGAAAATGCTGGCATACTAGGGGCAATCAACTTTTAGGTTTTACTGAGACAGCTAGACAATGACATCAAATCCAATCACGCGAACAAACAATTAAATCCTATGAACAACTATCCAATCATTAATCCATATCACGACATTTTTCAGCAAGTACCATATCCTGACTCATATCTGGATAATCTAAAATCTGAATAATGTTTGGAATAGTAGTGTTATATTTTGAAAAATGGTTGTTTGATTTTCGATATCATCTCTCTAGAGCACACTCGATGATGTACTGAACTAGAGTGGCGAGGAAAGAGAATGATTTTTCTTTGTCTGTTGTCTTGAGGTTAACTATCAATCGGGTGCAAATATGTCGCAAGACATGATTTCCAAAGCATATCATTGATGACAGTTCCACATTTGCATTAGAAAGTGGTTAATCTTTGTCTGTTTATGCAAGGAATGCTCAGGTCATCTCGGTTCAATTATATCTCGATGCTTGTGTTTACTTGCTATATCAAAAATCATGAAAGTTGTACTCAGGTCATCATTGGTGCTAATTTACCCTCTGATGCTTGTACATACTTCCAACATTTTAAAATGCTCTATGATGATTCAAGAAAGCTAACAAAAGGCTTAACAAATGGTTGGTTTCATTTAGTTGCATTTCATCTCGCTCATTGTACATATCTGCATAATGGATTCACATCAGAGTTTTGAAGGGCTAAAAAAAATATCAACGACTATCACATCTCTTTGGACTATCTGTGGAGGACATTTGGAAAAATTCTTCATCATTTCATTATCATCTCATCTAGGTCCTATCATTTATCATTTATCATTCATTTATCATTTGATATCATTCATCTCTTAGGTATATCATATCACTTTCATATTATCATTTCATTATCATTCATGTCATTATCATATCAATTTCATTTTCACATTATCATTTCATATTATTCAAATTCCTCATCATTTCATTATCGTTCATGTCATTATCATATCACTTTCATTTTCACATTATCATTCATTTCATTAATCATTTCATATTATTCAAATTCCTCATCATTTCATTATCATATCATTTATCATCTCATTATCATTCATTTCATTATCATATCATTTATCATCTCATTATCATCCATTTCATTATCATTTCCTTTCATCTATCATTTCATTTCAATTTTATCATCTATCATCTCATTTCATTTCATTTTCTCTTGTTATCATTTCATTATCTTTTCATTCTATCATTCTCATTTTTCGTATCATCATCAGTTACAATCATTTTATCATTATAGCATTATCATCTATCATTTATTATCTTTTTATCATATCATTTATCATCTCATTATCATATCATTTATCATCTCATTATCGTTCATTTCATTATCATTTCATTTCATTATCATTTATCATTTCATTACAATTTTATCCTCTATCATCTTCATATCATTAACATCTCACTTATCATTTTCATATTCATTTCATTTTCATTTTGCACATTTGCATCCCATTTATCACTTTATTTCATTTCACTTATCACTTATCATTTCATTTCATTTCATCATCATTACAAATCATTACATTTCATTATATTTCATCACATATCATTTATCATCTTATCATACATCTCATTATTATTAATCATTTCACTTCATATCGTTATTCATATCATTTATCATTTGTCACATTACATTCATATCATACCTTTAATCATCCTATCATTTTTCATATCAATTCATATTACAAATTCATGATGCATATCATAAACACAACATTCATTTTTCCATCATATTATCATTATTTACTTGCATTTGAAAATCCAAAAAAACAAACATTCCATACATACATTTTCATATCAGTTTCCAAACAACATTTTTCACAAAACATATCAAATATCACATCATAAGTCATCCACCTACATGACATCATTAGTACGCATCATCAATTATTTTTCATCATCATCATAAACACATCATATCAAAGCATCCTGCATATCATATTAGTCATCAAATCATTCAAATGCATACCAAAATCCATAACATATAGAAATAAATGCATATCATATAATCAACTCATAAATGCACATCACATCATCAAAAATCATCGCCACTGCATATCATCGCTCATCATAAATGATACAAATGTTCAATGTCCAATGAAACTGCAAAGTTCAAAGAGGGATACATGGGATATGATCAAAATCAGTATACATGCTCCAAAAATTATATACATGTGTGAAATACATCACAACATCATAAACTAGCTGGTCGATGCCCCTGATGGAGATGGTCCAAAAGGAGGTGGCCTGCCACTAATACCTACGTTTGGATCCCGCCGAGGCCCAGTAACCCCCATGCTCTGTGTGGTTTTCTGTGACCTGCTCCTGGTCCTATTGCGAGACTGTGGGAATGGCTCCCTGAGCTCAGGAGGACACAACTCCTCATATCTGACATGGTAGTACTCTACCTCCCTCGCCATCTCCATGCCCTCGACAATAGCCTCTTGTAAAGATGCACTCTCTATAGTTCCCATAAGTCTCTGAGCGACACCCTCGGCCTCCACTACCCTTCGTCTCAACGCATCCCTCTCTGTCATCAACTGGGCTATTTGTGGGTCTGGGGAAGGTTGAGATACCTGTGCCTGTGCCTATGCCTGTGCCTGTGCCTGAGCCTGTGCCTGTGCCTGAGCCTGCGACTGTGTCAGTTGTACCTGTAGCTGTGCAACCAATCCATGTGCCTGCACCAACTAACTCTGCAACTACACCGATTGTCCCTGCAATATCTGCACCTGGGCCTGCAGGGTATTTATCTTTCCCTGCTGTGACGAGGAACCAACCCTGATCACTGTCCTCTGCATGATCTGGACACCCCTCAGAATATCTAGCCTCGGCCTCACTGGCACCTACCCCTCATCCCCTTCGCCATCCCCATCATCCCCATCAGAGCTATCCTGCTCCTCTCCACTCTCCTCCTCACCTCCCCCAACCACTGCCTTCTCCCCACCTTTCACATCCTCCTGCCTCCCTGCCCCTGGCTGAGGTACCACCAAAATGGGTGTTGGCTCATTAGGACCGGTAAACCATGGAAAGGGATGTGTGTAATAATATATTGAGTACTCATTGGACATACCAGCATCAATAATATCTCTCCTGTCATCCCATGCCTCGTGCGCTAGAGTTGTATACTCTGTATAAGCTATCTGGTATGAAATACCAGGTCCCCATCCTGCCTCATCCTTGCTCCGCACATAGTGAGCAACTCCCTGAGGCATACCCTGAGTAAATCCAAACTATCGTTGTACTCGCATGGCCAAAAACCTCTCAATGATGAAAGGGGTCCTCCCTATCAAAAATCGCAGAATACCTACAAATGGAATCTCCAGGTGATCTGTATCCCATGGCTCACAATCTAGGTATAGCCACCATATCACTGCATCAAGATCATCCAAGCACCGTCTCCAGTAATCCACCTTGCCCAGCATGGGCTAGACAAGGAACATAGCATAAGCATACACATAAGGTCTCCCTGGTGGCCTCACTCTGGGACAAGTCGGTCTCGTCACTGCCATATGCTCCCACACCCAGATTTGAAGCAATGTCACACCACATGATAAACTAGATGCACCCCTGTATACCACCTGATGAAGGTCATGATATAAGTGAGCCAACATGTAGCTCCCCCAGGCATATCTCTGAGGTTGTCCAAGCATCTGCTCCAAGATCCACCCCCATCCCACTGATAGCCCCTTTGACTAGCAATCCAGACAAAGG
Organism: Sequoia sempervirens; assembly: GCA_007258455.2. NCBI lineage: Eukaryota > Viridiplantae > Streptophyta > Pinopsida > Cupressales > Cupressaceae > Sequoia > Sequoia sempervirens. Next base: position 758,527,468 of record VDFB02000003.1, read on the forward strand.
AGCCCTCCAATAATCTCACCCAAGACTGCCAGCAAGGCTAGGTATCCTCTGAAGTTAGCCCATGGTACCCAGTACCCTGCTATCTGTGCATCCCCAAACACTCTCCTCAGCGCATTTGTACCACCGATCTCCTTGTGATCATAGAGCACAAGAGTGCCAACCACTGAAATACCTAATATCCTATACACATCCTCCGGAGTCACAGTCACCTCAAAAGTTGGCAAATGAAAGGTGTTGTGCTCCAAATGCCACCTCTCTTCCAATGCGGTCACAGTCCCCTGTTGACCCGAATCGACGACATAGCCAACAGGGGTCTCAATCCACAGGTCTCTATCAATGCCATATCAACGGTTGTCAGCTCGGGTATCCTATCCCACCCTGCCGAGTGCCGCTCCCTAATCTGGAGGTTTTTGAAAACCTCCTATTTTTGGTTATCACAACAACAATCAATCAACATCATATCAATGATTCAATCCCAATCAAACAAAATCAATCAGATTCATGTCTATCTATCAAGTGACCCATATCAGTGACCCATATCAGTGACCCATCTCACTGAACCATATCAAGTGACCCATATCAAGTGAACCATATCAAATGCTCTATCTAAGTGACTCATATCATGAACTCAATGCTAAGTCGATCTATCTGAATATCAAATCAAGCTACTCTATCATCATATTACTATTTGTTTTCTTTTTCAGGAAAGCAAGTTTATCAACGATCAAATCATTTTCTTATTTGTACTTCAGTCATGAATACAAATATGTTTAAATCACATTATTTACTATTTGTTTTCTATCACAGAAAATAAATTTATCAGAAGTCATATCAAACATCTACTCTTTGTTTTCTAAAAGAAAAGTTATCAGACAATCCATCAATCATTCTACTCTTTGTTTTTCATTCACGGTAGACAAAGTTATCAACTATCTACTCTTGGATTTCTATTTTTGGAAACAAAGTTATCAATTCTTTATCATATTTTCTATCAGATCAACATGCTGACAAAACAATTTTTCTATCTATTGACTCAGGAAGCAATATACATCATCATTTTCCTATCACTTTCATCAAAACACACATTCTATTTTTTTTCCCAGATGCGCTAATCTGTGGTCCCTATGCGCTAAAACTCATATGCGCTACTGTTTTTCCTGGATGCGCTAAAACCCAAATGCGTCGTTCTTTTCCCTGGATGCACTCAAACAGTTGCCATATGCACAATTTCCCTCTAAGCGCTACAACTCTACCCCTAAGTGCCACTTCATTTCCTGGATGCGTGACAACCCTAGATGCACCGAAACCCTAATTTTTCTATGGCATCCTATATGCACTCCTATTTTTATCGAATGCGCAACACTGGTTTCTACACTAGTCATGCTAAATCTATCATGTATGTGCTACTATTTTCATCGAAAGCGCTCCAACATTTATCGAAAGCGCTCTAACGTTTCTAAAAGTGCTAAAATGGAAATTAAAAACTTAAAATCCGCGGCAAACAGGAAAAATTTACTTCAAATGAAAAAATTTGAACGCACAAGCAGTTAGATCGACTCATCGGTGGTCCATACATAGCTAGCCTCTGGTATCGGTGAGATCACTCGAATCTGTGATGGTGATACGAAATCTCCATGTCGCTAGGTCACTGTTAGAGCTATAGGATTCAAAAAGTCAAAAAGTGAAAATGACTTGTCTTTTTTTTTACCTTTTTACCTTTTAAAGGTCAACCCAAGGTAAGTTTTGTGACATTTTTTTTTATCTTTTTATCCAAATTTGACTTTCATGTCAACAAGGGCATCTTTATACATCAATTATCGGGAGTTAAATCACTGCATCCCTCTCATCACTCTTATTTCATCATCAACTCAACATTTTTTTATCATCATCCGTGATTTACCTCCCGAGGCGACATCAAAACATCAGGGGCAAAAATTTATTTTCTTTGAAGCAATGCATTTCACACATCACTTCAAAGAGGGGAAAAATGTATGTGCATAAAATTGGTCATGTCTAATTAATCCTGACATTTAATTAAATATTTATTATTTAATTAATCTCTCTAAAAAGTCTTCTACATGTAATTAAATTTAATTAATTTAATTATATTGTTCATTCATTTTATTCTCCCACCATAATTGAATAAATTTATTTTATTTAATTATTTAACATGTCTACTTGATTATTAAATTAAATACATTTTATTTATTTAAATTAATTATCATCTTTTGAATTTAATTAAATCTTTTGTTTTAATTAAATTTAAATATTTCTTTTCTTCTATTTAAAACTTTCCTCTAATTAATTAAATACATTATTTAATTAATTTCATACACATGTCATTTCTTCAAATTTAATTAAATATTTTATTTAATTAAAGATCTTCTATTTTCTTCAAATCATAATTAAATATTTCATTTAATTATAAAATCTTCTGATTTCCTCAAAATCTTAATTAAATATTTATTTAATTAAGAAAAATCTACATGCACCCATAAATAAATAATTGAATTTGATAATTCATTATTTATCTTCTCAATATCTTTCCATTATCTTCTAAAAAAGATGATTTTGTTAATCATCTCATCTTATCTCTTCCACGAAAATAGAAAAATCCTGCTTTATTCGTTTTCTTCTATTTTTCTCTCCAGTCTCATCCATCTTAAACCGTTCGATTTGTCAGGAATTATTACAGCCGTTGATCAACTCAGCCAATCAAAATCCTCAAAAAACTCTATAAATACATGTGAAAATCCAAGCATTGGTTACACACAGACACGCAGACAGAGACACATACACATACATGCAATTACACTTACGCATTTGCATCTTTAGCATTCTATCAATAATCATATCTTAGCAATAATCTTATCATAGCATAGCTTAATCTTCCATCTTAGTATAGTATGCATTTTAGTTTAAATCTCATTCTCTAGTAGTCCATTTCATTGAGCTTGGCATACTAAATCTGAGAGCAACTTGAATCAACGAAACGCTGGAGATAGAGAGCAATAAAACGACTTTGAAGACGTTGCACGGAGAGTTTGTTTATTTTTCTTTAAGCTTCTTTGATATAAGGTTTTATTGATTGTGTTTTGAATTCATTATGCTAGGCATATTTTCATACACACAGTCATCGATCCATATTTTAATAGACTTGCAACACATACATAGCTTAAATGACAAATCTTATCATATTGTAATTTATTCTTTATTATTTTTCTTTTTCATACATAAATATGAAATTCACAAGGAACAAATTATGTAATCCATTAGTTTCATAAATCATTACATAATCATGCATGAATGTTTGTATTTGTGTTACACTGTAATGCTAATATTGCAACTATTCTAGAACTAGTGTATTTTAAAGGGTTAGCTACATTAGTCTTGCAAAGATTGAACTGCATGATAGATTTACTTTAGGATCTCCCTTGTCCATTGCCAAACCTTCAATAGTTTTAAGGATAAGATCTTCTAAATCATTAGAAAGTATTGAATACAAGTTGGAGAATCAATACATTGGCGGATCTATTGGAGATTTTATTGTTGTTGTTGGGTTAGAGTTAGAATTTTGTTATTTTTAAAATCCAATTACCAATATGAATTGTGTTGTTGTCTTCATTATTTTATATGTCTCACTATTTATATTTTTTAAAGTATGTGAAGTGTAAAATTAGGTTCATTTTACAATTTCACAGTCTATATTAGTCTTTTGTTTATTGTTGGCTTAGGTTGGAAATTTTATCATAAGAGAACCAAAATATTATTTGAACTTGTTTACAATGGACAAAAGATCTTTATTTCATAGTGATTCAAGCAAAAAATTGGAAAAATCGAGAAAATGGAACAATTGACGTGGAGAGCAACATATATGGGTAAGTCATCTCTTCTCTCAAGTCACATTAGAAATATCCCATCAAAAGTAAATTATTTTTTTATAGACCTATATTTAGATCAGAAGGAAAGAAGAACATGTTTAGATATAATGAATACCATTTTGGATCTAGTATTATATATAATTCACTAGGTAAATTATGATAAGAAGTTTCATCAACCAACTAGAGTGTTCACCTTAATTGCTTCATTAACTCAATTCATGATTATCATAGGGATTACTGGTGATCATAGGGATTATTTCCTTGATAACTCATTGTTGTGGTTGTGAAACTCGCTTAACATTTTGACATAACAAAACATAGAAACGTCCTCCATGATGAATTGTAATCATCATCATCTACCTTAAAAAACCCTTAGCAAAATCCACCCTTGAACCACCACGTGACAATACTATGTACACTATATATGAAAAAAATGTTTTTTTCATCACCAAATCCTCTTTCCCATAGTCAAATCAACCTCCAACCTCCTACTTCGGGGTTGTCCAATGATAATGGGTCCCAAACTTGGGACATCAAATTTTCAATTTGGGATGCAAGTAAAAACATAAAAAGCCTTCATTCAAAGTATTTCTTCGAATGAGGGTACCTTCATTCAAAGTTTTTTCTTTGAATGAAGGTATGTCAAAAATTACTTTCATTTAAAGGCTTTTTACTTTTTTTGTGGGAATGACATACCATACTTGAGGTGCTTATTTTAGACCATACAAAGATTTCTTCAACTCATAAACAAAGTGTTCTTTGAAAGGAACTCTGAAACCTTGAGGTTGAGAAACATAAACATCCTCATCAATATAACCATTCAAAAAATCACTTTTAACATCTATTTGATAAACTCGCTGAACATTTTGACATAACAAAAAATCGAAGCGTCGTCCATCATGAATCACGAATCATCATATACCTTAAGAAACCCTTAGGGGAATTTACTCCCAAACCACCTCATGACAATATTGTCTACACTATATATATGAAAAATTGTTTATTTTATCACCAACACCTCTTTCCCACACTGAAATCAAACTCCAACCTCATGCCTGCAGGTAATTTGATGATAATGGGTCCCAAACTTGGGACATCAAATTTTCAATTTGGGATGCAAGTAAAAACATAACTAGCCTTCGTTTGAAGTATTTCTTCCAATGAGGGTACCTTCATTCCAATGAAGGTATGCCAAAAATTACTTTCATTCTAAGGCATTTTTACATTTTTTGTGGGAACGACATACCATACTCGAGGTGCTTGTTTTAGACCATATAAAGATTTCTTCAACTTGTAAACAAAATGTTTTTTCGAAACAAACTCCAAAAATTTAAGGTTGAGAAACATAAAATTCCTGATCAATATAACCATTTAGAAAATTAGTTAAGGACAAGACTAATCTAATAGTATCCATCCTAGTTATAGGAGCAAATGTTTCGGTATAAACAATGCCTTCTTGTTGAGAGTACTTGTTTGCAACCAATCTAGCCTTTTATTTATCAATAGTGCCATCAAATTTATATTTAGTTTTATAAATCCACTTTGTACGAACATCTTTACTAGCATGTGCAATTCAACCAACTCCTACAAGTGTCATTTCGCTCAATAAACGTTATTTCACTTTTCATGGCTGCTGCAACCCTATTCCTTTTCACTAGCTTCTGAAAAATCTATTGGCACATCATTTTGCATAAAATGAATCATGAGAGCATAATTAACTTTTCTATTAGATATTGTAGTCATTTGATCAAAATTAGTATGTAACCTGAGTGATGGGGAATGATTTTTCTTAGTTCTTCATTGGTATTTCTAATACTTTAGACTCTCTATATTGGAGGATGATTTTTTTGCATTATCAATGAATTTTGATTCATCAAACACAAGTAGATGACATTCTTCTTCACCTACATCATTCACAAGAGGGTTAGATTTCTGCAAATTAATCTCAATATTCTTAACCTTTTCATCAGGAATATAGTGTGCACTTTCATCGAATATGAAATCTCTACATATGATTAACTTCTTATTGATAGGATTGTATAAACTATAAGTTTTGTTTTCAAAACCATAACCAATAATAATGCATTTGATAATTTTTTCAACAAATTTTCTTTTTTTTTCTTTAGGAATGTGCATATCAGTAACACATCCAAACACCTTTAGATGAGCAACAAATGGTGTAAAAATGAATCAAGCTTGTTCAGATGTCATTCCATGAATATTTGTGGGATTTCTATTCATGTAAATAAATTTTACTATTGATTGCCTCAGCCCATAAGGATTTTTCTAAATTATTTTCGTTCATCATGCTTATTGCCATTTCAACTATAGTTAATTTTTTCTCTCAATAGCTTTGTTTTTGTTTTGTTGTGGAGTGTAGGAGGTGGTAAACTCTAATTGAATCCTATATTTTATACAAAAATTTAAAAATACATTTGAAATATACTCTCCCACATTATTTGATCTTATGACCTTAATAAATTGAGTACTTTATTTTTCAACTAATTGTTTGAACTCAACAAACTTATCAATTTTTTTTGATGTATCTATCAAAGAATATATCCAAGTTTAAAGAGAAAAATCATCAATAAAAGTGAGAAAATACTTGGATTTATTTAGTGAGAGATTTTCCATAAGACCACATAATTCAATATGAATAACTTCAATTGGTTTTATTTCCCTTTTAGACAAACCAACCAAAAAAGTAAAGGGGTCACTAAGAGAGTGTGAGAAGCAGATCAAAGAAGACATAGCCAGTGATGGTGCTCCACAAGTAGTTATAGAGGGAAATGCAAACATTGTTATCATCCAAGTGTAGGAGAAAGAGTATGAAAAATCTGTTGGTAAGACTGATCAATTCCAACTATCATTGCACAAGGTATCTCTAGAAGGTAAATTGTAACATAGTTTATATAATTGTTATCTATTTTGTCAAGGGTTATCAGCAATTGCAAGTAGATTTCAATCCCTTCAAGTCAAAGGAAACATACAACTTGAGTTTGATGCTTCACATACACACATTAGAGTTGCTATTTCAATTGTTAAGGCACTATTGAAGGAAGGATTTAGAGTTGCAGATGGGGGACATGTTTCTTTTGACAAGTTCAGATACCTTTGCCAAGTGTTCAAGAAATCTAAAGTGAAGATGAAACAAGCATGGGACTATTTCAAAGAAGCCAATATGGAAGGATTTAAATCCATTAGGAAAGATATTTCAAGCATGGTTCTCATGTTGCTACCCCCATTCAAGTGGAACTTGAATCTTTTCTACCCTGGGAGTATGGTGCAGGGGCACCGTAGGTCTTCATGCCTCCAAGGGGTCAAAGTTAGCATTTTGTTTTTCTTTGTGATGTTTTCATGTAATAATGTCTAAGAAGACCATTTTACGATTGTTTGAGTCTAGTTTGAGTTCTTAGGGGTCAATTGGTGTGCACATACAAAAGTTGTCAAATGTTGCACAATATTGTCAATCAATTTTGCACTTTTTGTCATAACAAGGCATAATGATGTTTAGTTGAGTTTGTAATTTGAAAATTGGTTGTGAACCATTGGGGGATGGTTGGTAAGTTTTTAAAAAGACCTTGTGTGGTCGAAGGAAGGGTTGAAGGATGGTCTTGAAGTTGGAGCAATAAAATATCTTTGTTTTCTACAAATTTGGACATTTCATTATTGTTCTTTGATGTGGTACGGATCTGTACGATCCCATACTGACTCAAAATTAATTGTGTATGGTAAATCACCAAATATTCTTTCATTTGGTACTGTTTGCATGTAAATCCATTATGTTTTGATCAAGTTGTATTGATTTTTCTCCAAATTGGTCTAAACCCTAAGTAAGGTAACCAGTGGGTGTATAAAATCTATAGAACTCCATTCCGCTGGTGAAAATTTTTCAAAATCGATGGAATGGTTTGTGGTAAGATGAAATTTTATCTCCCAAAGTTGTAGGAGCAGTAGAGTTGGTTTGCATGCATGGAAGAAGCATGAGGTTCTGATATCCTCATATATCAGACCGAGTAACCCTAGTAGAGTGGTGAAATGTGTTATATGCAATTGTGAAAAGACCTAGATGATTGGATACTTTTTTTAGGACCCTGTGTGATGTGTTTGTATTATTGGTATGAAAGGATAGACTCTAGAATCGCAAAACCCTGCTGTTAGCCTATTTGTAATATTAGGCCTAATTTGGGCGAGGATAGTCAAAATTTGGAGTCTCCTATACAAAGTGACCCCACTTGAAATTTTGATATGATTTTAGATGGCCAAAAGGGTACTTGGAAATGTGCTCACATCTTGAATATTGTGTCTTCCCTGCAAGTTATGTCTGAAAAACTAGTTTTGAAAGGCTATTAGGGTAAAGGGGCAGTTTGTGAAGGAAAGGTCATTGGTGGATGTGTGAGGGCCCTTGTGAGTGGTTGACTGAGTGATTTTGATAAGTTAGAGACCAAAGAGTCCTTGTGGGTGATTGTGGGTTGTGTTTACCCTTGAATGGCTTGTTGCTCTAAAGAACAAATGTCCACCCTTGTTGAAGAAGTCTACCCTACCATGATTGTCTTTAAACTTTGAGAGATGAATGAAACCATTGCTGTGAAATATGGTATCAATCATGTAACTTCTACCCCTACTCTACATCAAAAACCCCTTATCCCTAAGCATTTTCTGGCTAATATGGTAAGTCGCTCAAAATATATGACCCTCTTGAAGGATCTCTTGTTTGGGGGGCCTAAAAAAAGTCCTCTTATGGAGTCAAAATTATTCTTTTCAAGGAAGGAATAACTACTAAGATCAAATACCCCTCCCTAGATCAATCTTTGGGAAAACTAGAGAACTCTCTGGTTGGAATATTTGTTGGTAGAAACCCAAATATTGAATATATGAGAAAATGGGCTTCTTCTGGCTTGTAAAGGGTTCCTTATTTATATTAGTATTTTCAAATGGTCTTTTTTTGTTTTTCTTTCTCCCTCCAAGAGGACTTCCTTAATGCCTCACCTTAAGACCTTTGTTCTTTAGGAAATAGATAATATCTCTCTATAAATACAATTTGGTTTTTGACCCCTTTCTATACCCTATTGGTGCTCTCCCAACCCGGTTAAGGCTTCTAAGACTCCCTCTAGAGATCATTATTAGCATTTCTAAATCCTTAGGAATTTTCTCTCGTTGAACCATGTTACTGTTGATTGTCTAGAATACTAAGAGGGGGGTGAATCAATATTCTATTAAAAAATTCAATTGTAAACCATCCAATTATTAAAGCACATATGACTGCAAACCAGAATGAAGACATTGGAATGAACATGACACCACCAAACACATGAACACAAGATTTTTTCATGGAAAACCCAAAATGGGAAAAACCATGGTGAGGATTAGCTCACAATATAATATATCTAGATATAGAATATTATAGGGATCACTACCAAGACTCACAACCAAAATACAAAATGAAATGACTAACCGCTAAGGTATACAAAGATATGGCTCACTGTCAAGAGTATGAACTGATGGAATACACCTTCTATGTGATGTGTTCAATTCCAATGAGGCTCTAAATGTGAAGTACTGCTCTACATAGCAGTCACATAATAATTCTGCTATGATTCTTGTCTCCTCCACAATACATTGCTCACAATTGATAAATCATTTAAGCTCTCACATTCTCAATATCCTTCATCTCATACACATATTTTTCCATACTCATGCACACTTCTTCAACTCCAAAAATTCTTATATATACAAGTATATTTCATACATCAATTAGGTCGGCCTAATTAGATGTAAACAAACCAATCAAAATAGCTCTTGTCGGCACCATATTATATTTAAAAAAAAATTATTCATGTGGTGTATAATATCAAGTCAATGTAGATCTGTAAGGGATCCAACTAACATCTGCAAAGTATAATTATTCTTCTTAATACATGTCATATATTAGGTTGACCAAGAATATGACCTAATCGCAAAAACTCCAAACCAACACACACTTCAAGGTAAACACCTTTCAAATCAGATATTACTTCAATTTCTCATCACATTAATATTAGAGAGATCACCATTAGAACTATAACATCAGAATGTTCTTCCTAAGAAAATGTGGAGTCTCCCACATTGGTAAACTGAACAGAGAAACAATTGTAGTGTACAGAGTTAAACTCTGTCATTGATAATTTTTTGTACACAACACAAAAATTCTCAATACCTAGATATAGCTATCTGAATGAGTCATAGTAATGAGATTAAGAGAGCAGAGTCATATCTCTTCTTGTGGTGAATTTCAAGCACAAAAACCAACGTACTCAAACATTAGTAAAGAACACTTCCGGTATAGATCAAGTTCTGGTATACCAAATATGTTTTCCACAATGTTGACATCAATGACAAAAATGGAATAGTCAAAACATCCTATATACACTTCATGCTCATGTTGCAAGGCTCCCATATTTCCAACAATCTCCCCCATTGGTATTGATGGAAACACAAATATCAAAAACATTTTTATCCCAATATAAGGCAACTGAATACTCCCCCTTTCAAGATTAATGCTTCTCCTTACAAAAAATTTCATGAAAAAAATGTTTTTCCTCTATCTCTATCTATCTCTCCCACTTTGACATCAATGGAAAAGTTCATGAAGAGGTTTGGTATCATGTACATGCACCAAAAATAAATTGATCAAACATCATAAAAAAGTATTAACCTGAAGAAGAAGATGCTTTGAGATTCTTTAGGGTATCTTCCCATGTAGCTTTGTCTTCTTCCCACGATCCTTTTGCACTTGCAAGAGTCTTGTATAGTAGTTCAAGCTTAGTCAAAGACTCTATACCTTATTTCAAAGTGTTGGGACTGAGATTAATTTTTGATAGATTACCAACACTGTCAAGGGCACTGGATATAGGAATATGCCTGAGTTTTACCATATCTTTGAGTGCCACAAACTTCTTAATTACTTCTATTCTTTGATCTTGTATGGAAAATAATTTTTCTTGTACCTACATAATGGAGGACCATTTCTAATTGTCCCTATCATCTACCAAATTATACACATCTTCTTGAGTACTCATTCAAGTTTCACTCTTCCTTATTTCATCTCTTACATTTAATGTCCTATTGGACCAATTCAAGCAGAAAGATAGCAACTCCTAAGCTTATTTCTCACAGTCATGTACTTCCTTCAATTCCTTCACAACTCTGTGATGTGCATCTGCACATTTTTTCTTGACATCTTCTAGATTTTCTTTTGCAAACCTATTTCTAGTTTGTACTTCTAGTTCAGAGATGTATTCTTTCAGAGAGTTAATCATACTCCTGAGATTTTCTACAATTGATATAGATGAATTGAATTTGGCACCGGGGATCACTTTCTGCAACTCTTTTAATGCTTCTTGAATATTTTCACTTTCATGCTCATGTTGAGCTCTCTCTAATTCACTTCCTTTTGGTTCTATGATTTATTGTTTGATAACAACAACTTTTCTCTTCTTTCCAATTTTGGTTGCACTGCTAGAGGCTTTGTTCATAGAAATTTCTTCTACATTAGGGTTCTTAGGGATTTCTAGAAGCACTTTTGCATAATGATCAATCTTTGCCTCAGTTACTTCATAATCCAATTCAGAAATCCACACAAGTCTAGATTCAACTGCTTCCATATAAAAAAAATCTATAGAAACCAGGAAATTAATATTTTTGAAGTACTTTTCAATCATATTTTTTGGAATTCTTATTATTGTGTTCATTCTCATCTGAAATGTTCCAAAGAATGTTGCAAGAGTAGTTTCTTAAGCATCTGAACCACCAATATTTTCCATGTAATTCTTAATTTGGTGAGCTATTGGTTTTGTGTTTGTCCATTCTATCCTTACAATTACCGGTAACTCTTTCATAAAGTAAAAGAGTAAACAAACTGTTAAGGTACCATACTGGAATGTACTTTTCTTATTCTTCTTGATTTCTTTAAGTTCTTCAATAGATGCAATCGACATAGCTCACAAAGGCCATAATCCATACCATTCCAAACCATATCAAGTGTAGTGTAAACGGAAATAGTAGAAACTATATGGTCATTTCTTGGTAAGCAAATTTTGTGTCCAATAATCATTGCAGCATACTGAATGACTGAATCTTCAATTGTACTCAAAATTAGTTCTTTTACTTCAAGGATCGCACTAGTCATCTCAATTATCTCTTGATCATTTACAGTATTTCATCTAGGAATTGGTCTGAAGTAACACAAACCAATCACATCTCTTATAGATTCTTTGGTTATCAGGTGTGTTTCATCAATCCAAATAGATTCACCATGAATCCTACTTAAAGTCATTCGAATGCATTTCCTGTCGAATTCAAACAACGAGACTTTCTTCCATACATCCAACTTCTTTTCAACTAATATTTTATATACATCATAATTTTCTTCCAACTCATTCATCCACAAAATACTTAATCGAACCGGAGACATTTCCTCAATTTTACCATAAATGTATGCATAAATGTCTTCAATGGGTAAATACTCTAGGAGGAATGCTAGAAAATGCACCCACTGATTCTTTCAACAATTTTTTTAGAGAATACTTCCTTAATTTGATTTATAATTTATTTGAAATATTCACTACCTTTGAATTATCCATGGCATAAAATTGAAATATTTTTTAAGTAGAACACCTCTATAATTGTCAATGAAGAATAGGTTTAGATGTTCAGTTAATGTAGGAGCACCTTGTGCATTTTATGCCTCCAATTGGAAATTTTGTAAAATTTGAATTATCACCATGAAATGTAGGTAAAAAGGTCATGTGTAGACCAATTCAAATGTATTTAAGTCTCTATTAGGTCTCTAGGAGGTCAAAGGAGTCAAATTGCAAAAAAGTTGTCATTTGTTGCAAAAGTGCAAACTTGCAAAATGTAAGCTGAATAGTTAAGAAGTTGAAAAGTCATGGTGGGTTGGTTGTAACTAATGGGGAAGTCTAGAAGATTGATGTAAACATCTTTTAAAGGCCTTGTGAAGGTGAACCAAAGATAGAAGATTGTATCTTGGAATCATTTTGGTGAATAAAAGTACTCTATTCTAAAATTTTAGTGTTTTTCCTCTTGTTTTCAATACATGTGCAGACAGTACAGTAGTTCATAGGCTAAATTATTGATTTTTTTTCTTAGAGTAAGGAGTCACCTTCATTTTGAAAGTGATTTGAGGTCTTTTCATTAGGTTTAGAGGATATAAGAGCATTTTTACTATAACTGGTTTGAAAACCCCAATTAAGGGTTTGAGAGTCTAAAGAATGGTTTAGTGACCATTCCACTGATTTAGGCTTTGTGAATTGGTGGAATGGGTTAGTGTAGGTTGTGTTTACTATTGTTTTTTTTTCCGGACTCAGGGGAAGTCAGATTTGAAGTTGAGAAGCTTCCCTCTTTGGAATTTTTTGAGTTTTCCATGAAAATTGGAGGTTACATGTCAAATTCAGTTACAAATGCATTGAAGGAGATTGGAATGTGACTCCCAAGGATGGTGCAGAACTTTAGCAATGTGTATGGTCAAGTGAAGGATTCAATTTTTTGAATTGAAGTTGAATCTCTTGAAGGGAACTCTATATTTTCTCATAAATTTGTAGGTAGTAGCCTTTTGTAGGCCATTGTACGGCCATACAATTTGCATCTTGGTCAAATTTGCATTATAGTTGGTAGAGATGGGAGGTAACAAGAGTTTGGTTTTTGTTTCATGCAATTGCATTGAGATTTGAGTTAGATATGCCAGGTTTTGTAAAAATGGGTTAGAACACTAATCTAGGGTAACAATGAACCTTCAAAATTGCATAACTCCATTTCTAGCCATTGAAACCTTTTGCAAATTGGTAAATAGAAGGACTTTTATGTGTTTTCAAATATCTACAAGCTACAGGGTTAGAGGACTAGGTCTTGGGAAAACGTAGTGATGCCCTGGGCTATAAAACTATGTTTTGTGAGTCAACAAGGAGCATAGAGGTTGGGTTTTGGTGATAAGTCAGTAAAGAAGAATGGGAATTGGTTGAGAAAGCATGTACAGGTAATTTTAAGAGTGATTGAAGTGATGGTAAAGAGTGTGGAGTCTTGGAACTTGAGGAACCAATAAGCCCTCATGTGCACAAGTCTAATTAGGCATATTGGGAAACTGGGACAGTCATTTTTTGAGCAAGTTGTTCCAAAGTAACCCATACTAAATTTTTGATATGTTTTAGTAGGATCAAATGGGTATTCAAATGTGCTTTCATAGTATTGATTGGTGGAATTACTTGAGAGTTATGAAGAGAAGTTACCAGTTGGAACCCTACTAGAGGGAAGAGAGGTTGGTAAAGGAAACTTGCAGATTGGTGAAGATAGAGTTATTGAAGGCCCTCCTTGGATTGAGTAAGTTATTTATGTGATGTTTAAGATGGTTGTAGATTTCACAAAAGGTTTAATGCCCTGGTTTCAGTTTTGGTTGTTTTGAAACAAGTTGAAAGCAATGAATTTTGGTGAAAGTTTAAGAGATCTTCTCAAGTTTTATGTTTTGGGTCTTTAGAACCCTTGATTTTAGTAGATGCTCCGCATCAATTGGTATTAGAGCTAGTTGATCTGGTGGTTTTTTGAGATGTTGGTTGCAGGTGCTTGGTCCATCTTAAAGTTGCAGAGAAATATTTGAAGGTGTGTTGGTTATAGACAAGGAAGAGGTCTATGTGCATTGTCCTCCAACAAAGATTAAGCTAGGGAGAAGGTGCAGAGAGAGTGACACCACTAAGAGAGAGAGAGGGTAGGTGCATCTTCCAAGATCTACTATTGGGTAAGACAGATGGTATTTTGAGGTTGTGTGGTGAAGTAGTGAGGGAGATGGATATCTTTCTGAAAAGCACTTGAAGAGTTTGCAGCCATTACAAAAGCTGAAAGTTAGTTCGAAGAGTGATTCAATGATTGGAAAAGATGAAGAGAAGGTCATGAGGTAAGATTTCTTAGAAAAGCAATGTGAAAGGACAATCTTGTGTCCTTTGATTAATAAAAGGTTAGAGGAAAGCTAAGTACCATTGGAATAGTGATTGGTGAATCTGATGGGTAGAGAAAGAGAAGGCAAAAGACAAAGACAAGTGAAGAAGAACTAAAGGAAAAATTTGGAATCAAGACAAAGGCAAGTGAAAGTTTGAAGAGTGCAACAAGAGAGAGTATTCCAAGACAAAATTGAAGAAGGTATGCAAGTGTGAAGAAGCAAGGTTGATGCAAATCGGTCCTCAAAGGGACTTGAGGATTTTTTCCAGGCCGGTTGTTTGGTGCAAGAGAACCTTGTGCATATTATGCCTCTAATTGAAAATTTTGTAAAATTTGAATTATCACCATGAAATGTAGGTAAAAAGGTCATGTGTAGACCAATTCAAATGTATTTAAGTCTCTTTTTGGTATCTAGGAGGTCAAAGGAGTCAAATTGCAAAAAAAATGTCATTTGTTACTATTGCCAAAAATTGGCAAGGTAACAACCCTTTGTGGGAAACTCAGTTTATGGGGGACCTATTGCGCTAAACTGAGTGACCTCCAGATTTTTAAAGTCATATTCTTCTATGAATGGGGTTTTGGAATGGGAAACAAAAGAAGATATAAAATAAAGAATCTAACTAAGGCGATACACCATAATTTATATGAAAGGCATGATAAACCTATCTTTTGGATATCGTCTAAGGGCCTACTTAGAAATTTACCATGCCCTAGAATAATAGAAATTAAGGATTGCAGCATAAACAACTCATTCAGTGACATAAAATAATAATCATGCCCATTTACTAAAAAGAAGAGACATAAGACATGATCTAAACCAACAAACTTGCATTCAAATTATAGAAGTACGCCAAATAAACCATTTAAACAATAATGGCACAAAATAGAGTTTATCAATAGCATAAGAAATAGAGAGGCCGAACAATGGCACAACTTGCAACTTCTTCCAATAATCTAAACAATACAAAGGCTTGGTCTCTCCAGAAAATCCTATGATTCTAAGAACTAGTGAAGAAGCATATGATCTTCAAATATTGGAACCCTTGGAATGGAACCGTAGAACTGGGAACCGCGAAACCCTTCCTCCGAAGCAAAGATCAGTATTTATAGCAAGCCCTTCATCGCTTGGAAAGCAACAACCGAAAGATTCAGAATATGAGCAATGATGTCGAGGCAATGATCACCCTCGACTGTTGTAACAAAAAAAAATTGAGACACAACATTTGGTCACCCTCCATTCAGGTGCATCCCTTGCAAATGATGGCAGTGGTCCAACAAAGCCTCATGCATACAAGTGTCGCCGTTTAGGATAAGCAGTTAGAAAATGTGGCAACATCATGTAGCTCATAGTCTACCTCATCCCCTGCATTGAAGAAGTGTGCGCCGAAGAGATGCGTGGCAACATTTCGTTGCCTGCGGTCGATATTTCCTTCCTTCGTTGGAAGCTTGCGCAAAGAGGACACGTAGCAATTTTTTTTATTATAGACGATGCTTGTGGGGCCCACCAAATCCTTATGCAGATGGGAGCTATGTGGTATGTGAGCGGGGGTCGATAGAAGAGCAAGAGGAAATGATCAAAATCACCCATAGTGACGACACATGGGAGCATTTCGGGGGCTGATAGAAGAGCAAGGAGAAAATTCCTTCAGAGTGTGATGAGCAAACACTTGGCAGAGGCTGCAATGACAACCAAAAAAGGGGGCCGATGAAATTTTTTGAAGGCATGGGCCGGTACATAGCCAAAATGAAACCTGAAGGGAGCATGGTGAATTTGGAATCCACAGCTTCTGGAGACTATCAAGGGTGTTTCGCTTTGAGGAACATGGAACCCAAAATTTTCTTTGGTTTATAGACTAGAGTGCTATCTATTGGTGATGAAATTAGAACTTGGAAAGGGCTACCTATAGAGGCAGCTAGTCATCTTCGGATGGTCTCTCTATTTTGTGCAGATTCTCATTCGCTTCGCCTAGGTCGAGCATTTCTTTATAAGGTAGTGTCTCAGGTAAACCAACCCTTGCCTCACAATGGAAAATTAGTCGCGCAAGAGGATGAATAACACCCTCAATGGCTATCGATGTGGGAGGATGGCTAAAACTCTAGAAAGCGTTTGGATCCTGTTTCTTTTCTTGAATTCTTTCTGCAATTTGCTCGGCCATGGCAATCAACCCGTCCTTAAGAAATGGAGATGGTAAACCCATCTCGCTCAGTTGGGAGAAATTCTCTTGCATGTCATCCATTGTCTGGCTCAAAGTAGTTGTGGCCGCTTTAGTTCGCTGGAAGGCCGAGTGGCAATGGATGAACTTGTTTTCCATCTGTGCAGCAATATCCTGATCTTCAATCCCTGCCTTGGCCAGGTCTTCATCGGAGACCGAATATAGATTGGTGAGCAGACTCTTTGCTTTCAAAAGCTTCTCTGAGATGAACCATGGGAATTTTTCAACTATTCTGTGAACCTCCTGGATCAATTTTTTTGCCTTTCAGATGAACCGGAGCATTGGCTGCAGTGTTAGGCAGAAGGTTTTAACTTTTTCCCAATAAGAAATATATATTTGTCGAGCCAATGGGATGAGTTCTAGCTGCACGAAGGAGGCTTGGAGAGAGATCTTTAGAGAGGAAATCTCTACATCCTTTGAGTTAATGGCCTCTATTAATTCCACATTTTCCCTTTTCGCGGATGCCAGGTGCTCCCCAGAGATACTCATTTCTTTATTCCAATTTTCCTCGGCTCGGGCGCAGTTCGCCAATTCTCTATCAAGAGAGGACTTTGTCTCTTGAAGCTCCTTTTCTAACTGGGCCTTTTTTCCCTCAAAGTCCATATGATTCTTTTCTAATTCCTCCTCATATAGAGTGTGTTGAGTTGCTAACTCTTCCTCCTTTTGTTGAGGATTTTTCTCCGTTGAGGTCAATTGGCTTTGATATTTTTGGTTCCTTGCCCGTAGCTCGTTGAGCAGTATGGGGTCAACGGATTGGGACTTATTGAGCTTCTCCCAGAGTTTGCTCCGCTCTGACTCTTCCACTCACACCTTCTCAAACAAGCACACAACTTCAACTTCTAGTGATTTCTCTTTCATTTCTAGGAAGATGACTCATTCCCTCACTAGCTTTAGTTGCTCCTCTTTTTTCTTCAATTGACGACTAGACTTCAAGAATTCAATCCTCACTACCTGTTGTGTTTCCTCCATGAGTTCCACCTTATCCTACGAGGGGTGCGTTCAGATCAAGTCCCATTGCATACATGTCATAATCACCCAGGAGCATCTCCCCCTGTGGTTTGACAACATTTGGGTACATGGTGGAAAAATTCAACACTTTTTGCTCTTCATTGTAAACTGTATATACTTTGGACTTCACCTCCTTATCATCCTTTATTTTTTCACTTTTGGATCCTAAGGCCTCGCATTTTCTTTGTGGCTTCTCCCTAGGATATGAATTCAGATGGTGACCGAACTAGTCCGCCAGCGATAGTGCACCGGGAGGCAAGGCAAAAGGAAATACCCATGTAGCGGGCCCTTGCATTTTCTTTGGAGGGAGATTGACAGTTTTCGAGGAGAAAAAGGGGACTTGCCATAGTTTGGTTTGCGAACTAGCGGAAGGGCTAATCAGTTGCAGTGATGGGGTAGTCACAATTGAGTCCATTTGTTGGGCATGTTGGGTTGGACTTGATGTAGCAGGGGCAATAGGGGTGCCAATAGCGGTCGAGATTTCAGAAAGAGAGGCGAGGAAAGATTGAGCAGCAGCAGTCGGTGTTAAGGTTCGCGAAGGCATTAAGATAGATGGCCTAGTTTGGGTGAATTGGGAGAAACCTCCTGCAAACATTGTGGTAGGGGCAGATAAAGCAGGGCCAACACTTGTAGTAATGGGCGTCACGGAAATGGAAGAGGACACCAAAGATTGAGAAGTAAGAAAAGTGGAAGCAAAAATTACTTGTTGACTGGATGTTGGCAGTGCTTCGCTTGTTGTCGGCTACTTACTTACTTCAGGTTCCTGGCTTGCTGTGAGCACTTGGCCTACGGTAGCTCCTTGTTATCCTTCGCTTTCTAGAATAGCTTCAGTACGTTGCCACTTAGCGGGTGGGGAGTACTCAATCTCGACAGTCTCTATAGTTTATGGTTATTGTTGTTGGGGAACTCTTGTTATTTTTGAGGCCCACATGAGTGTTTGTGAGGCTCATGACATATTCAGTCACACATTTGAAGTGACATAAGCTGATTGCCTTGTAGACTTCCTCTTTTCCTGGGTAGAGGACGTTGATGTCTTAGCTTCCTCTTCCGTTTTCTCTTCTCTTTCATCATGGTTGTTGCCACCACTATCGCTTGAGTCAAAAGCAGGGTGCTCCTCATCCCACAACCTTTCAAACTCTTTGTCTTCCATTACGTCATCATAAGGTACCTCAAGCCACTTTATTTCCTGGCAATATATCCAGAAGGCTCTGATCTTTTCAACAGTCCATTCTTCTTCATTCCTCAGTTTATTGTACATAGTCTTCCCCATTTTATAGTTCCCATCATAATCCGCCACCAAGAAATATAACCTATGCCATGGCGGCCTATTGTCTTCCATGGGGATATGAATGAGGTCAACCAATAATTCATCTTTATCTTCTAGCGGGCTCCATCTCCGCTCCCAGTAGGGCCAAGGACTGTGAGTTACCTTGAGGTGATCATACGGTAAATCATTGAAAGGGTTGTAATCCCACTTGTCACAGATCATTACCAGCCCTAGATGAGCTAGTTTATCTTGCAATAGCAGGTGTGTCTACTTCTTTTTCATGGCCACCATTTTGAAAGTTTTTAGACAGGTGAAGAATCCCTTCTTCTTGAAGCTTTTTGCGCTACAAAAGGTAATATCAATAATGCACGCCTTCCGGAACAATTCCAGAGCCAACACTTGATTAGTCACACATGTCAGAAGGTGGAAGGGTTCCCTAGTGAAGCCTCGCATTCAGATGAATGTAAAATCCACTCTGAAAAACCAATCACATTTAGGAATGAAATTCTGCATAAACTCTATCTGAGTCAAGGTGAGACGATTAATATACTCCTCCCCTAGTAAATCTTGCAAAATCGGAGTTAAGAAATGATCCGAAAATGCGTAATAATCAAAAGTAGAAGAGAAGAGAGGGGTCCATATAGAAACTGGTTTTTTCCTACCCTTCTCATCAAAGATAGACAACTCCATACGCTCATTAAAGAAATCAGGGTTTTGATATAAAACATATTAGCAAGATAGGAGACAAATTTGAACTTTTGTTCAGCTAGGCACTTGTTAATTTGTTCTAACATCTTTTTTGAGAGGAATTCTCCAAAATCGTACTAGAAATAAGACTTTTTGTAGCGGACTTGGAAAGTTGGGCCCATTTGAAAACACTGCACCTCTTGGTTAGTGTTCAGACCGAAAAAAAATGCCATCATTGAAAAGGAATCTTGTAGGTCTTCCTTGAAAGTATCATGCAGAGCAGGAATTACTGGTGGCTTCCCTCATTCTGCTTCAATTCTTCCGGTTTCTTCATTGAAAATATCTCGTGTCTTATCCCTAGTGCTCCATATATTATCTCCCTGATTAGGATTGAATGTCTCCACTTTCATCCCTCTTTGCACAGGGTCTAGAATGCACAACATGTTCAATATGGAGGTCGAGCTAATGTTAACTGAAAGAGTTTGACCCTCAATAGTACTAGTACTTGGATTGAAATGCCTAATGGCTGCATCTACCAACTCTGGGCAGTAGTGCACAAATGGGACCTATATTGAGGAAACCCACTGACCCATACTTTTTCTGCAGCCGACATTTCCCTTCTTGACACCTTCATTTGCGCATAGGCTACTTCCCTCAATCCTTTGGGGTTTTTTGCAAGAAAGGGATCATGAACATTATCCCAATCTTCATGAACTCATTTCTGGTCTCTGTAGATTTTGGGCTTGTCCAACCGCCTTGTGTTTGTCCATTCTGTCTTGTTAGGAATACCTAGCGTAGAATACGAAATATCTTCAAAGATATTAACCGTCGGTGCTCTTCACAAAGCTTTAGCTAATTTTTGTGTCACTACTGGCCTAACTCCCTAACTTGAACATTCTGCCATTGCTAATTTGTGAGAAGCTTTCTTCTTAGCTTGAGTTCTTCTGAAATTTTACTTTAGCTTTGGCTATGCTCTAGAACTTGCTTTCTACTTTGAGTAGCACTCTTAAAAGAAAACTTTTAAGCACTTTAAAACTTTTACATGCAATATTTAGCAATCTTTTCTCAAGGTGGTAGACGAAAATCATTTTTTTTTGCATTTAATGTGGCATGTACCACTAGCCCTTTGGCTTGTGCGAGATGAATTACTTGCCATTTTGATTTGAAAAGAATTCATAAATATAATTAGCAATTGTATGTACAATGTGATTTTTTTGGAACTTGAGCCAACACCTTGCATGAAGCTTAAGTCTTCGTATGTGTTGGCAATTTATATCTTAAAAAGAATGATTAGGCTAAAGATGTGATCAAAATTTGAAAAGATACGAGTTCTGCTTTGGAATAAGCAAAATACCTAGAGGATGAAACCTCAATCCTTTGTCGTGCATAACACCATTGATTGCTGCCAACAACTTAGGCTAATTAATTATCCCTTATTATTTCTACACGCATCAAACTGTACTTAGCAGACGCAACTGGGTGGGAAATTCGAGCAAGCTTGGGCACAGTTTTCAAGTTGTTACTTGATTAATATCTTTTTTATGGCAAGTAGATTACCACGCCTCTCCTCGATTTTCCTATAAATAGGCCTCTTCACAGTAGTGAAATCACACTTAGCGATTTGAGCAGAATTGGTGTTAGGTAATTGGCGTAGCAATTTAGTATTTGCAGTTGTGTAGCATTCTCATAGGCTAGACTTAGGTGCTTTGCAAGGATAGTTCTAAAGTATTTTTAGAAGGTCTAACAAGATGAATACCCCAATTCGACTAGTGTCGTACAAGTCCTGACTACCTTCCTAGGAGAGATTTCTACCAAGAGGTTAAAGAGAATGACAAAGAACAAGCATTCACTATCCATTATAGCCATAAAGTGGGTCTTGGGATGGGACTGCCTCGAGTACGAGGAAAATTATCGAGTCAACACTGATGTGTGCTCTCACTTCATCGCCTCCATGCTAGATATAGGAATTCCCAAGCCATTAATTCTTCGTCTGGTGAAGGAAATCTTCCCCAAGAAATACCTAAACAACCTCGTTGAGGTTATTGCAAATGTTGCATATGGTGGGGGAATCCCAACTGCAAGTGACCTCCAGAAGTTTATAGAATTGGATGCGGTCATGTCATGGTTGCCATTTTTGAGTGGCTTTCACCTCTAGACGCAAGATGATCACCATCAGAGGGTCACTCGAGCCTGCCACTTCTTGTTCCGCATTTACAACATGGTACCATTCTACGACATCGACTGGTACACGAACTTCAGGAACCTCATGTTCCCTCTGCCTACCTTTGCTCTGTTGGATGATGTTGTTGTTGTTGATGCCCCTATGGATGAGGATATTGTGGATGCTACCATTGATGCATCTGTTGCTGCTAAGACCTACATTTTTCTTTTTCTTTCCTTCAAAACACTCATAGTAATTAGTCCCTTTTTGTATACACGTCTGAAAAGGCTTTTCGTAATATATAATAGAAGCATAATATATATATATATATACTTTTAGAAACGTGGCCTTATGAGCCATTTTGAAAATGTAAATATCAAAGTATATATAATGAAAATATATCTTTAGATAACCATCTCGTTGTCTTCTAGTTTCTGCAACTGAGTTATCTTTTCCTTTTCTTTTTATATGTATGAATCTCGGTTTTGCATGTGGGTGTTTAATTTTTGCTCTGTTCAACTATGACTTTATTTCCCTTACTCTCTGCAATAATGGGTCATTATTTCTCTCTACCATGAACCACAGGATAAAATAAAAAGACCAGCCAACAAAACAAAAGGGAAAGAAGGGAAAAGCATATTTACATATTTACATGGGTATGGAAAGAAAGCTTAATTGAATAATTTCAAGTCAATTTCGTTGACCGAAATTCCCAACGCTTCTTTTTCCATAGTATCTAACATGTATGGTTGTGTTCCTTGCATTGAATTATTCTGAATGGGACTTCCCAAAAGCTATCAAACTTTACATGCTGACCTGGCTTTGCGGCCCTTTCCTTATATTTTAGCACCAAGTCTCAGCACTTTAGGCCTTGGTCAGACATTTTCTTGTCAAACCACCTGCTGGTGGTTAGTCATGGCGGTTAGGGACTTTTCCCTTTTTTCTTGTACTTCTAGTAACTCAGCTAACCATACCTCCATTACTTTATTTTGTTCTACTTCAAGGGATTTTAGTAATTGCAGTGCCGAAATATCCTTAGAGATAAGCAATAACGCCTCTTTTCCATAAACTAGCTCACACAGTGAAGTCTTGAGGACTTGCTTTGGAGTTATGTGGTCCGCCCAGAGTGTTGTTCAGAGATTTTTGTGCCACTCTCTTTGATATTCCAACCCAATTCTTTTGAGGAGTCAGACCAAATTCTTGTTTGTTGATTCAGCTAAACCATTCCCCTGCGAGTAATAATTTGACAATGTTTTAAGGAATATTTTGTGTGTAAGTGCGAATTGACTTACCTTGGAGCTTAGGAAATCTTTAGCATTGTCGGAGATGATAGCTTTGGGCGGGACAAATCTTGTCACTAGTTCCTCTAGGAAATCCACTATCTCTGCCTCCATTGCATTCTTGAGTGGCATGGCTTTGGTCCATCTTGTGAAGTATTTTGTGGCCGTTAAGATCCATTTATGTCCTGTGTTGGAGGCTGGGTTGATCATTCTAATGAAGTCTAAACCCCATTGCGCAAATGGCTCATCAGCCACTATCGGATTAAGAGGCATTGCAGAATTCTTTCTTCTTCCAGTGAAGAACTGACATTATTTGCAAGTTTTCACCAAGGAGTAGGAATCATTGAATAGCATCAGCCAAAAGTACCCTACACACATGATTTTGATGGCGGTTGTTTTTGCGGAGAAATTCCCACCTGCGGGACTATTGTGGTAAGTGTCGAGAACCCTCCTTGCTTGCTCTATGGTAACACAAAGCAATAGAATGTTGTTGAAATTTCTCTTGAAAAGGATCCCTTCGATGAGCACAAATCCGTTGTTTTGCAGTCGGTAGAATCTCTTCTTCTGAGAAGGAAGGCTCGATGGATACTTTCTTGTATGCATATATCTTATTCTATCCGCTAGCCAACAACCTTCAAACTCCGGCTCGTTCATTATGACTAGCTCCATTTGTTCCTCTTTGGGGGCCACTTCTTCCTCGTGCGCAAGATACTCGCACAGTACTCTTCCCCGAACAGTCTTTGTAGGCTTGACCTCTATGTCGTACTTGAGGATCTTGGTGATCCAATTGGATCTTTTCTCAGTGATTTCTCCCTCCATGATGTACTCGCACACACTATAATGTGCAACATAGACAATCACCTTATTGCAAGAGATTAGGTGTCAAAACTTCTTGAGCCCCTTAACTATGGAAAACGCTTGCCTCTCTACAAAGTTGTTGTTTGTTTCATATTCCTTTAGGGTCTGAGAGTGAAATGCTATGGGATTTTCTCCTTTACCCTCGTTATCTTTCTGAGTTAAGACAATAACAATGCTTGACTTGCTACTGAATACATACATGATGAAGTCCTTTGATAAGTTTGGGTTAACCAGAATAGGAGCAGAAGAGATAACATCCTTTACTTTCTCTAAGGCTTCTCTGGCTTCTTTTGTCCATTTGAATATTTGATCTTTTTTTAGCATTAGGGTAATTGGCCTGATTATTCCTACAAAATCATAAATAAATTTGCTAACAAAATTTACCTTCCCCAAGAAGGATTGAATTCCCTTCTTGTTGACCAAAAGAGGAATCTCTTTGATTGCTTTCACCCACTTAGGATCAATTGAAATTCCTTCTTTGGACACAACGTGCCCCAGTAGTTTGCCTTGTGGTACTCTGAAGACACATTTTTTGGGTTCAGGGATATCCTAAACTCTTGGTATTTCTTGAAAACCATCTCAAAGTGATCAAAATGATCATCCTTGGATTTGGAGAACACCGTCAGATCATCCAAATAGATTAGGATAATCTTGTTGATTAGTTCACTGAAAGCGATATCCATTGCCCGCTAGAAGGTAGCTCTTGCATTTGAGAGGCCAAATGGAATTTTGGCATATGCGAACGTTCCCCACTTGGTAGTGAATGTTGTCTTATGTCGATCCTCCTCTTTGACCCAAATCTTATTGTAACCGGCGAATCCATCTAACAGAGAAAACATCTCGGATACTGCCACTGTTTGTAGGATTGACTCCATCGAGGGTAACGAGTAATGATCCTTCATGGATGCTCTATTTAGGTCTCGAAAGTCCACACATAGGTGAATATCTCCATTTTTCTTTTAGATCGGGACCAAATTGGATACCCACATGCTATGCTTGATTGAGAAGACAATCCATGACTAGATTAGCTTTGTTAATTCTTGCACCATTAGCGCTTCAATCTTGGGATTGACTGGTCTTTATTTTTGGTGGATGGGCTTTGCACCTTCTGCCAACTCTATTGTGTGCTGAATGATATTGGGATCATATCCCCTGAGGTCATTGTATGACCAGGCCACAACTCATTCATATTTATCACAAAAGTCGATAAACCTTTCTTTATCGCGATGTGGGACGTCCTTCCCGACTTTGAGCTTTCTTCCATCTCCGACCTGAAGGTCCGCATAATCACCTTTGTCCACTAGAAGCTTCCATTTGTCATTTCTTGCATCATCACAATCAAAAAGGTTTTTGAGTGTGACCAATCCTTTTGGAAGCTTGTTGGATTTCAGCTAGATGATCTATCCTTCATAGGCTTCATCAATCTTTGATTGGAGCTGGTCAGCAAACTCTCCTGACTGTTAGATGAACGAGGCAATGTGTTCATCGCTGTCAAACAACTACCAGCTTTGGTCATTGTCTAGAATCACCAGTCAGAATATTACTCGTATGGAGTGTTTGTTGTGAATGAGATCAGAGGCAGGGTCAAACTGAGATCCAATTGATGCCATGCAATCTGCATCTGCATTCTATTCTCAAGGCACCATCTAAATGTTGAAGGCTTCAAAACCTTCAATCAGGTCCCAAACTCAGTGTCTGTAGGATCACATGAGGACATTCTTGGTCATAAAGACACCTCAGACTTGATTAACTACTAGTTTGGAATCCCCGAACACCATCAATTGCTTAATGCCCATTCATTCCGCAAGGTTGATACCTTGCACTAGTCCTTTGTATTCAGCTTCATTGTTTGAGAAAGAAAACTAGAAGCGGAAAGACCTTAGTGTCTTTTCATTTTGTGTGGATATTAAACATATCCCAGCTCCTTCACCATTCTTGCATCTTGCTCCATTGAAGTGCAACATCCATAATTCAAAGGCTTGACCGCCTTCAGATTCTTTGGCAACCTTTGGGAGCACTTGATCTTCATTGTAGATGACATAGGTGCCCAGCCCAGTAGCATGGTAGTTGCCGAAAGGGTCGGTAGCTATATGTTCACTCAAGAGAGCATCTTCTTGATCATTTTGATCTTTGGTCACCTTTTCATCTTCTAGTAGTTCAACGCAATACATTTCTTGCTTCGTGATAGAGGTATGCGCAACTTCAAAATTGATCATGGCTTCATCGACTACATGTTTTGAGTGTAAAGCTTTGGACTCTATCTTCATCTTCACACCATGCTTGGTTCTAATGATCAAATGCGACCAATCCAGGGACAGATATCTGCCCACTTTTGAAGTAAATTCTCAAGACAAGAAGAGGCTGAACATGGGGGGAACATCTATGATCATAGTGTCTTGCAACACTATGATACTAGGGCAAGAAAATAGAGTCAAGGGGAGTACTTTGATGACACCTATGGTTTCGACTCTATTTCCATCAAGCTACATCACTCCTTTTTTTAAGGGTTCATAACTAAGTCCTAAGGCCTCAGCTATTTGTTTAGGCATAACTATGGTGCTTCTGCTGCGTTATTTGTAATAACTTTGGTAGGAGAAGGTTGATCAATAGCCTTTTCTTTGGGAAATTGCTCCATCGGTGTTGCGCTTACATCTTCCTGGACAGCCTTCTGTAGTAGCGTCTTATGTTTTGGGATGGCTAGAATATCCCACAGAGACACATTAGTGGATGATTTCTTCAATTGTTCCACCATATTGAAAGGTGGTGGATTCAGAGGTTTCTACTCCTTTGCTCTTGTTATAATAATTTCCTTCCATGGATGATATTGCAGCATCACTATCGAGGTACTAGGTATCTGGTCAGGGGTACCTTTAGGTTGCAGACTGACTAGTTGCGGGACGACTGGTTCGCCCCTAAATCTCCTCTTTGAGTGAGTGTTGTAGTCGGATTGTACTTGCGGTGTTTTAGATGTGGATGTATCATTGGCAAACACTGCTTCTTCTTCCATCCATGAGAAGAGTGCATGGTTGGGAGCGATATCCACTTCTTGCTCTAGTGACATCCCTTGCATTTGCACGGTGAGCACCACATTGTTCATTTGCAAAGAGGTATACACATCGCTTCTGGGGTCTGATGTTGTAGCTTGGTTGCACTACTCCACCACCTTTTGTTGTAGGTTGTCGCATGGGAAATTTTGGGGCATATGTGAATCGTCGCAAGGGAAGCACCAGGGGTTGGTGTCGTCCACTAAGTTGTTTTGTCCTACAGTCAGTTCTTTGTTCGAACTTAGATTAGCACTCTGTAGCAGAGTGGGTACCGGTACCATTTGATTCATTGTTTGCACTTGCGGATTTGTCTGAACGCCTCCTTAGAACTAGTTTTTTTGGTAAGAGGATCTTTCGCCTTGATAATTCTGATAGGCTGACTTTGGAGGTACGACCTGATTGCGCTTGATGACGATTATCTCATTGACAATAGTTTGCAACATTTCCTTGAATTCGCTCATCTCCTCCTTTGAAGAGTCGGATGTAGAAGCAACATTTTGTGGCACACTCAGATATGTGTATATGGATTGGGGAGGAGCCGGTGCGCTGGTAGAAGGCATCTCCTGAGCAGGTACTAATATTTTTAGAAACATGGGGATGATGGGCTGAGGTGGCAACTTCCTGACATCTATCGAATTGTTCTCTGCTTTAACAGTGATGTTATATGCGCCCGGTACTGTGGTTCCACCTAGAGAATGGATCATCATTGAGATGTCAAGATTGATGGCCTTCAGGTAGAAAATGAATTCCAGATCCAACGATGAGTGGATATCAACTTGAATCCTCAGCCAGCTTGTATGGAACCAAGCATTGAAGTCAGCCATGGCTTCGTGCAGGGTTCGCTTTATGACTGACAGCTAATAATATAGCGATGACTAGTATCCTTCATTTAAGAACCTCTAATAGAAAGGCTCCCCGAGCTCATCCCAAGTACTGATAGTATTTTCTTGTAATGTGCGGTACCAATCCAGTGCCTTTCCCCTGAAAGAGGCAGCGAGCAGCCTTAACGCCACATTTTGGTCTGCAACCCCATGTACTAGGCATACATTTGCAACATCTTGCAAATGTTCTAATGGTGTTCTTGAACCATCTCCAGTGAATTTAGGTATGGCCTTTAGGGCAGAAATTGAGATAGCGGCCCAAACGGTAGGCACTACTAGTGCAAGAAGAGGACTTATGGTGTCTCATGCCACATAATTTCTATTAGCGACAAGAAACATGGCTAGTGGAAAGGGAGGAGGAAATAGAACATTTACTAATTGGGTTGCAGGTTGTACTGTCCCTAATGGTGGTACTAATAAACTAGGATTATTTGTTGTTTGGGACCTAGTAACAGGCTGATGGCTCATACACCCCTCTAAAAATTTGATTCATTAAGCTCAGTCCCACCGGGCATGCCAAGAAAAAGAAAAAAAAATTATGCCAAAAATTGGCAAGGTAACAACCCTTTATGGGAAACTCGGTTTATGGGGGACCTATTGCGCCAAACTAAGTGACCTCCAGATTTTTAAAGAAGCCGACTTCTTCTGTGAATGGGATTTTGGAATGGGAAACGAAAGAAAATATAAAATAAAGAATCTAACTAAGGTGATATGCCAAAATTTATATGAAAGGCATGATAAACCTATCTTTTAGATATGGTCTAAGGGACTACTTAGCAATTTACCATGTCCTAGAATAACAGAAATTAAGGATTGCAGCATAAACAACTCATTCAGTGACAAAATAATAATCATGCCCATTTATTGAAAAGAAGATTCAGAAGACATGATCTAAACCAACAAACTTGCATTCAAATTATAGAAGTACTACAAATAAACCATTTAAACAATAATGGCACAACATAGAGTTTATCAATAGCATAAGAAACAAAGAGGCCGAACAAGGACACAATCTGTGAGTTCTTGCAATAATCTAAAAAATACAAAGGCCTGGTCTCTCCAAAAAATCTTATGATTCTAAGAACTAGTGAAAAAGCATATGATCTTCAAATATTGGAACCCTTGGAATGGAATCGTAGAACTGGGAACCGCAGAACCCTTCCTCTGAAGCAAAGAGCAGTATTTATAGCAAGCCCTCCACTGCTTGGCGAGCAGCAACCGAAAAGAATTAGAATCTAAGCAATGATGTCGAGGAAATGATCACCCTCAGTTGTTGTAACAGAAAAGATTCGAGACACAGCATTTGGTTGCCCTCCATTCAGGTGCATCCCATGCGAATGATGGCAGTGGTCCAGAAAAGCCTCATGCAGAAAAGTGTCTTTCTTTAGGATAGGCAGTTAGAAAACATGGCAACACCCCATAGCTCATAGTCTACCTCATCCCCTGCATTGAAGAAGTGTGCGCTGAAGAGACGCGTGGCAGCATTTCGCTGCCCGCGGTTGATATTTCCTTCCTTCGCTAAAAGCTTGCACATAGAAGACACATAGAAAAAAAATTTATTGTAGACATTGTTTGTGGGGCCCGCCAAATCCTTATGCAGATGGGAGCTACGTGGAACACAAGCAGGGGTCAATAGAAGAGCAAGAGGAAACGATCACAATCACCCATGGTGATGAAACATGGGAGCATTTCGAGGGCCGATAGAAGAGCAAGGAGAAAATTCCTTCATAGTGCAATGAGAAAACACGTGCCAAAAGCTGCAATGACAACCAAAAAAGCAGCCGATGAAAATTGTTGAAGGCATGGGCCAGTACATAGCCAAAAATCAAACCCGAAGGGAGCATGGTGAATTTTGAATTCACAGTTACAAAAGTGCAAACTTGCAAAATGTAAGAAGTTGAATAGTCAAGAAGTTGAAAAGTCATGGTGGGTCAGTTGTAACTGATGGGCCAATCTAAAATATTGATGTAAACATCTTTTAAAGGCCTTGTGAAGGTGAACCAAAGATAGAAGATTGTATCTTGGAATCATTTTGGTGAATAAAAGTTTTCGACAATTTCAGTGTTTTTCCTCTTGTTTTCAGTTCTTGTACGGATAGTATAGTAGTTCATAGGCTAAATTATTGATTTTTTTTCTTAGAGTAAGGAGTCACCTTCATTTTGAAAGTGATTTGAGGCCTTTTCATTAGGTTTAGAGGATATAAGAGCATTTTTACTGTAACTAGTTTGAAAACCCCAATTAAGGGTTTGAGAGTCTAAAGAATGGTTTAGTAACCATTCCATCAATTTAGGCTTTGTGAATCAGTGGAATGGGTTTGTGTAGGTTGTGTTTAGTGTTGTTTATTTTCAGTACTTAGGGGAAGTCTGATATCAAGTTGAGAAGCTGCCCTCTTTGGAATTTTCTGAGTTTTCCATGAAAATTGGAGGTTACATGTTGAATTCAGTTACAAATGCATTGAAGGAGATTGGAATGTGACTCCCAAGGCTGGTGCATGCCTTTATCAATGTGTATGTTCAAATGAAGGATTCAATTTTTTGAATTGAAGTTGAATCTATTGAAGAGAACTCCATATTTTCTTAGAAATTTGTAGGTAGCAGCCTTTTGCAAGCCATTATACAGCCATACAATCTGCATCTTGGTAAAATTTTCATTATAGTTGGTAGAGATGGGATGTAACAAGATTTTTTTTTGTTTCATGCAATTCCATTGAGATTTGAGTAAGATATGCCAAGTTTTGTAAAAACGGGTTAGAACCCTGATCTAGGGTCACAATGAACCTTCAAAATTTCATAACTCCATTTCTAGCCATTGAAACCTTTTGAAAATTGGTAAATAGAAGGATTTTTATGTGTTTTCAAAGATCTCCAAGCTATATGGTTAAAGGAATAGGTCTTGGGAAAAAATAGTGATTCCCTAGGCTGTAAAACTGTGTTTTGTGAGTCAATAAGGAGCATAGAGGCTAGGTTTTGGTGATAAGTCAGTAAAGAAGCATGGGAATTGGTTGGGAAAGAATGTACAGGTCATTTTAAGAGTGATTGAAGTGATGGTAAAGAGTGTGGATTCCTATAACTTGAAGAACCAATAAGCCCTCATGTGCACAGGTCTAATTAGGCTTATTGGGAAACCAGGATAGTCATTTTTTGAGTCAGTTGTTCCAAAGTAACCCATATTGAATTTATGATATGTTTGAGTAGCCTAAAATGAATATTCAAATGTACTTTCATAGTATTGATTGGTGGACTACCTTGAGAGTTATGAAGAAAAGTTACTAGTTGGAACCCTACTAGAGGGAAGAGAGGTTGGTAAAGGAAACTTTCCGATTGGTAAAGACAGAGTTATTGAAGACCCTCCTTGGGTTGAGTAAGTTATTTATGTGATGTTTAAGATGGTTGTAGATTATACAAAATGTTTAATGCCATGATTTCAATTTTGGTTGTTTTGAAACAAGTTGAAAGTAGTGAATTTTGGTGAAAGTTTAAGAGATCTTCTCAAGTTTTATGTTTTGTGTCTTTAGGACCCTTGAGTTCAGTAGATGCTTTGCATCATCAGTTTCTAGAGCATTCTTTTAATCCACTTCTTCTTTGAGAACCAAATCCTAAAACTTTGTTGTATGGAATTGCTCTGGTTTCTTCAAGCTTCCTTTGCACGCTTCTCCTTTTTCACAAATGCCTTTCATTGAATGTAATTTCCTTAAAACTTCTGAATTTATTTCTTTCATTCCAAATGCTTATACAATAAATGGTTCATATTGCAACTATATCATCTCAGAATTCGAGTACACTTCCATCCTTTCAAACTCTGCAAACTTCATTCTTCACACATTTGTTTGAAAATTTATTTCGCATAAAATATTGAATTCGTAACCTTATTAAATGCACTTCTGTCATGATATGACATCATATATTGATGAGGGGTTTATTAAATTTTCTAATTATTGCTCCCCCTTAGGCATTTCCTGACCTGAATTTTGACAGGGATATCTACACCAAAGGGAGGCACAGATAAAACTGATGATTCTGATTGCTTAAATTATCCCTCCTTTCTCCAAATTATTTTCATTTCCTTTCTTACTTCTTCGGGATCTATGATTGGTTCATGCCCCTTTACCAGATAGTTATTTTTCATCATTTTGTTTCTACAGTCTCTAGCAAAATATTCTAGATTGTTGTAGTCATGAAAACAACATTCTTCCACCCATATTTTATTTTATTCAATCTATACTCACACTGATTAGCCTTGTGTCCAAATAAATTACAATGTTAACAGTAGCCATTAAATGAATAAAATGTCGTATTCAAATTCTGACTTTTGCAATCCATAACCTTATGTCCATTCCTCTTGCATTCAAAACATTGTGATGCAGGAGCATCCTTGGTTCTTGGCAATCTTGCATCAACCAAAAATATTTTCCTTTTAGTTTTGTCCTTATTTTGTTCTTTCTCAATTCATGTTGGTTGATTCGTCATCTTTTCTCACCAAACCCTGTGGATCTCTACGTACATCATGGAAATGTTCATTTTCCTTATTCTAAGATTTGAGCGAGTTTGGATCATTTTTTGGCAAGTTACCGATTTCAGATTTCATGAGAGTTTCTTGAATCGACACCAGAATAGTTTTCAAGTCTAATGGCTAATCTGTTCACGGATCGTTCTTGTGACTTGCAGATCTTAACAATGTGATTCTAAATGTTCCTTGGAGTGTCCCCGACCTTTGTTATAGGTCCACACTTCGTCTTATGCACCCATTGATGGAGTAATTCAAATTGGAGGCCAACTTGTTCATGCGCCCGTATTTTCTTTCTTTGGAAGATGTAATGATCTTTGGTCGACGCGGATGTTTCCAGAATTGTGGATATGCTATAAAGATTGTAATTAATCATTAGAATAGGCAGTAATGAATAGATATATAAGTTTGGATTAGATTTGTAAGGTTTCAACTTACATATAGGAGCACATTGGAATGTTGTATTTCTGAACATGTTATATTAGGCATGTGAGCTGAATCTATAAGCCCTGATGTTGCTGGCCAAATGTAATTGAGACTTATGTTAATAAGAATATTTTCATCTACATTTTCCTCCATATTTTGTATTGCTTTCATTGTGTTACTCTTGTTGCATGGCCCAGATCATTCTCTTTGAGGATCCTCCTACTGTGGCTGCACCAGATAGGTATCAGAGTGAGCTTCGATCTGTGTGAGGTCGACGAAATTTGCAGAGTCCTATAAAATATTTGTTGTGGGGTGGCAGATTGTGGATCCGACCTGTAGCTGCAAAGGACTATTGTAAAGATGGCTGGAAGAAGAAATGTGAGAGGAAATGGAGCGCGTGGAAATGCAGACCAAGCTATAATGGAAATGCTAAGAGGAATTGCTGCTAGATTAGATGCAGTTGAAATGACCCAGAGAAGAGGTCGACCAATTGATGATGTGAGTGATGAAAAGGTAGAAGTTCAGGAAGAAGGAGGAAGAGAAGAGCAACCTGGCCTAGATCAGGGGGAAGAGAGGTTCATAAGATCCCTAACTAGAGCAAATATGAAGCCACATTTCAATCCATCAGATCATACTGGTAAGCTGGATTCAGAAGAATTGCTTGATTGGATAACAGAGATGGAAAAATATTTTGAATTTGAAGGTACCGCTGAAGATAAGAAGGTGAAAGTTGCTTGTACAAAGTTGAAAGGACATGCATCCCTTTGGTGGGAACATTTGCAGACAGATAAACAAATAAGAGGGAAAGAAAAGATAAAATCTTGGGATCAGATGGTTTATATGTTGAAGACAAATTTTATGCCTGCGGACTATCAGATTAGTTTGTTCCAAAAATTGCAAAATTTGAAGAAGAAAGATTCAAGCGTGATAGAGTATACTGAGGAGTTCTATAAGTTAAATATCAGATCTGGACATTCAGAGGATGAGATGGAGCAAGTAGCCAAATATGTGAATGGTTTGAGGGCATCTATACAAGATGAGATTAGTTTGATCAAGTTGCAAAATGTGGAGGAGGCATATCAGTGTGCCCTAAAAGCTGAAGAGAAGCTGAATAAGAGACATGAGCAGAGGTAGAGAGGAAGAGGTAGAAGATTTCAAAGAGGAAGAACTTTTGTTGGAGGAGGAAGAGGACCTTTTCTAGATCAGAACAAGGATAAGGAGGTTATTAAGAATGATAATACATATCAGAAAAGTGATGGAAACTCATACAGAAGAGGGGGATATGATGGTTACCGGAATGAAGGACATAGAAGAGATGATAGAGGACAAGAGAAGAGGGTATTCAAAGGAACTTGTTATAAATGTGGTGGAGAAGGACATAGATCATTCAAATGTAATCAGGGAGAGACAAGCAAAAAGACAGAGAATAATAGAAGAACAACCTTTGTTGAGGAAGATCATGTTGGATCATCTAACAAATTGGAAGAAGGAGAAGTGTTGGTGAATAGAAGAGTACTATGTTAGAGTGAGTTGGAGCAGGAACCGTTGCAGAGGAAGAATTTGTTCCGAACAAGATGCAAGGTAGCTGGTAAATGTTGCAAGGTGATAGTTGACAGTGGAAGTTATGAGAACCCGGTTTCTGAAGAGATGGTGACTAAGTTGAGGTTGGAAAGATTGAAGCACCTGAAGCCCTATCAGATACCATGGATACAAGATGAACATAAGATTCTGGTAAGTCAACAATTTTTGGTGAAATTGAAGATAGGAAATTACCATGATGAAGTTTTGTGTGATATCATGCCTATGGATATATGTCATGTTTTTTTGGGAAGTCCTTGGCAGTATGATAGACAAGCTATTCATGATGGAAAGAAGAATATATACACTATTGTTGCTAATGGGGTGAAAAAAAATTTGTTTCCATTGGAAGATGTTCCTACAATTGAAGTTTGTACGAATGTTAGGGTTTGTCTGGTTGACGAAAGGAGATTACTTGATGGATCGAGACATGAGAATGTGTGTTATGCCTTAGTTCCTAAGAAGGCTGAAGATTTGAAGCATGTGGAAGAACACCCAGAAGAGATAAAGGAGTTGCTGATAGAATATGAGGAGATCATTTCAGATAATGTACCTAATGGATTACCACCTGTGAGGATTATTAGTCATTGCATGGATCTAATTCCTGGAGCTAGTTTTCCTAATAAAGCAACACATCGGATGACACTTGCAGAGAATGAAGAGTTGAATAGACAAGTGCAAGAATTGTTAAGGAAAGGTTTGATCAGAGAAAGCTTAAGCCCTTGTGCAGTACTTGTTGTATTGGCACCCAAGAAGGATGGAGAATGGAGAATGTGTACGAATTCAAGAGCCATAAATAAGATTACGGTGAAGTATAGATTTCCTTTACCCCAGATGGATGAGATTATGGATTGTTTGAGTGGAGCCAGATACCTTACAAAGATAGATTTGAAGAGTGGATATCATCAGATCAGAATCAGAGAAGGGGATGAGTGGAAAACAACATTTAAGACAAATGAAGGATTGTATGAATGCTTGGTGATGCCTTTTGGATTGACAAATGCACCGAGTACTTTCATGAGATTAATGAATGAGGTATTGAATAAATTATTGGGTAAGTTTGTGATTGTTTACTTGGATGACATCTTGATTTTTATTAAGAGTAGAGCAGAACATTTTTTGCATATTAGACAAGTTCTATAGAGGTTGAGAGAGGAGCAGTTGTTGATAAACATTAAGAAATGTATTTTCATGAAGGAGGAATTGGTATATCTGGGATTTGTGATATCTATGGAACGATTGAAGATGGATCCTGATAAGGTTAGAGCAATTGTTGAATGGCCTACACCTAAAAGCATTGGAGAGGTAAGATCTTTTCATGGATTGGCTAGTTTCTACCAAAAGTTCATTAGGAATTTCAGTTCTATTTGTAGCCCTATGACAGAAACAATGAGAGGAGATAGGAATGATTTTAAATGGAAATATGGAGCAGATCAAAGTTTTGAATTGTTGAAGCAGAAAGTGACTGAGCAGCCTATGTTGGCTTTACCGGATTTCACTAAGGTATTTCAAGTAGACTGTGATGCAAGTGGGAATGCAATTGGAGCAGTGTTGAGTCAAGAAGGAAGACTTGTAGCTTATTTCAGTGAGAAGTTGAATGATGCTAGGAGAAGATATTCAGTGTATGATCAAGAATTTATGCTATAATTCAAGCCTTGAAGAAGTGGATACATTATTTGTTGCCTAAGGAGTTTGTGTTATATACGAATCATCAGGCATTGCAGTATTTGAATAGTTAGGGTAAATTGAATCAAAGACACATGAGATGGGTGGAATTCTTGCAGAGCTATACTTTTGTTTTGAAGAATAGGAGTGGAAAGTCAAATAGAGTTGTTGATGCATTGAGTAGGAGAAGGAATTTGCTGACAGAGGTGAGAGTGGAGGTATTAGGCTTTGATGAGTTGAAGAACTTGTATGAGGAAGACCCGAATTTTGAAAAACCTTGGAAAGCATGTAAGGAACTAGTTTTGGAGGAAAGAAGCCAGTTGTTGGATTATTTCATTTAGAAGGATATGTTTTTTAGAGGTAATCAGTTGTGTATACCCCAGAGTTCAATGAGGGAAAACTTGGTGAAAGAAAAGCATAGTGGAGGATTTGTCGGACATTTTTGAATTGATAAGACAGTAGCGTTGGTGAGTGAGAACTATTTTTGGCCATAGATTCATAAGGATGTTAGGAGATTTCTGTAGAGTTGTAGAGTTTGTCAAGTTGCAAAAGGGAGTAGTCAAAATGTTGGATTGTATAAGCCTTTGACAGTTCCAGAGAGACCTTGGGAGGATATCAGCATGGATTTCATACTTGGATTGCCGAAGACACAAAGAGGTAATGATTCAGTATTTGTGGTGGTAGACAGATTTTCTAAGATGACACATTTCATACCTTGTAGGAAGACAACAAATGTAGTACATGTAGCAGACTTATTTTGCAAGGAAGTGGTTAGATTGCATGGATTACCTAGGAGTATTGTTTCAAACATAGATGTAAAGTTTGTTTGTTACTTTTGGAGGAAACTTTGGAAGAAGTTGAAGACCTATTTGAAGTTCAATTCTACGTTTCACCCACAGAATGATGGACAAACAGAAGTAGTGAATAGGAGCCTGGGGAATTTGTTGAGATGTTTGGTTGGAGAGAAGACCGGAAGTTGGAATTTAGTCCTTGCACAAGCAGAGTTTGCTTACAATAATTCAGTGAACAGGAGTACAAGGAAAACACCTTTTGAG
Organism: Sequoia sempervirens; assembly: GCA_007258455.2. Lineage (NCBI taxonomy): Eukaryota > Viridiplantae > Streptophyta > Pinopsida > Cupressales > Cupressaceae > Sequoia > Sequoia sempervirens. The sequence goes on from VDFB02000003.1 coordinate 758,564,955, forward strand.
ATTGTTATGGGGGTTCACCCTAGAGGTATATCAAAGTTAAGAGATATCAGTATGGAAGCTAAAAGGAGTGCAGAAGTAGAGGAATTTGTAGAACATATAAAGAAAGTACATACTCAAGTGAAACAACAATTGGAAGAAATAAACCAGAAGTATAAGGAGAAGGTAGATGAAAAGAGGAGACATAAGGAGTTCAAAGTTGGAGATGAAGTGATGGTATATTTGAGGAAGGAAATATTTCCATTTGGGAGATACAACAAGCTGAAGATGAGGAATTTTGGACCTTGTAAGATCTTGAGGAAGTTTGATTCAGGAAATGCATATGAAGTGGAGTTACCAGAAGGTATGGGTATATCACCTATATTCAACATTGTAGACCTACATCAATATTATGAAGAAGAATTCAATGAGGACAGTACAATGGAATTGGAGGATCAGTTTCCTAAACAACAGTAAAATGAGATTGAGGAGATTCTGGATATTAGAGATGGGAGGAAGACTCGTGGAAGATAGTACAAAGAATATCTTGTGAAGTGGAAAGGCGGACCAGTGGAGGATTCTTCGAGGATTTCACAGGCTGAGGTAGACCATCTTGGTTTTCCTTTGGCCCCTACAAAGTGAGAGACTCACTTTTCATTAACCCCAGATGTCTGATGCAGGAGCATCCTTGGTTCTTGGAAATCTTGCATCAACCAAAAATATTTTCCTTTCAGTTTTGTCCTTGTTTTGTTCTTTCTCAGTTCATGTTGGTGGATTCGTCATATTTTCTCACCAAACCCTGTGGATATCTACATACATCATGGACATGTTCATTTTCCTTATTCCAAGATTTGAGCGAGTTTGGATCATTTTCTGGAAAGTTACCAATTCTGGATTTCATGACAGTTTCTTGAACTGGCACCAGAATAGTTTTCAAGCCTAATGGCTAATCTGATCATTCGCGGATCGTTCCCATGACTTGTGGATCTTAACGGTGTGATTTTAAATGTTCCTTGGAGTGTCCCTGACCTTCATTATAGGTCCACACTTCATCTTATGCACCTATTGATGGAGTAATTCAAATTGGAGGCTGACTTGTTCATGCGCCCGTTACATTTTCTTTCGTTGGAAGATGTAATGAGCTTTGGCCGACACAGATGTTTCCAGAATCGTGGATATGCTATAAAGCTTGTAATTAATCATTAGAATAGGTAGTGACAAATAGATAGATAAGTTTGGATTAGATTTGTAAGGTTTCAACTCGCATATAGGAGCACATTGGAATGTTGTATTTCTGAACATGTTGTATCAGGCCTATGAGCTGAATCTATAAGCCCGGATGTTGCTGGCTGAATGTAATTGAGACTTTTGTTAATAATAGTATTTCCATCTGCATTTTCCTCCATATTTTTTATTTCTATCGTTGTGTTACTCTTGTTGCATGGCCCAGATTGTTCTCTTTGATGGCCCTCCTACCGTGGTTGCACCATATTGGTATCAAAGTGAGCTTTGATCCGTGTGAGGTCGACGGAATTTGTAGAGTCCTGTAAAAGATTTGTTGTGGGGTTGTGGATTATGGATCCGACCTACAGCTGCAAAGGACTATTGTAAAGATGGATGGAAGAAGAAATGTGAGAGGAAATGGAGCGCGTGGAAATGTAGACCAAGCTATAATGGAGATGCTAAAAGGAATTGATGCTAGATTAGATGAAGTTGAAACGGCCCAAAGAAGAGGTTGACCACTTGATGATGTGAGTGATGAAGAGATAGAAGTTCAGGAAGAAGGAGGAAGAGAAGAGCAACCTGGCCTGGATCAAGGGGAAGAGAGGTTCATAAGAGCCCTAACTAGAGCAAATACAAAGCCACATTTCAATCCACCGGATTATACTGGTAAGTTGGATTCAGAAGAATTGCTTCATTGGATAACAAAGATGGAAAAATATTTTGAATTTGAAGGTACCACTGAAGATAAGAAGGTGAAATTTTCTTGTACAAAGTGTTGTCAAACAGATTGCACCCAAGCGCTTGAATGACTAAATTCAGCAATCTGTTGAAACATGGGAACTATCTTCAGGCTATGGGTATTCCTATGGTGAAGATAGACCTCTAGATTCTAGGCTGGTTCCTATATGATGATCAATTAGGTACTTGAATGATTTGTTGAGAAAAGGGTAAGAAGGACTGAATTGAATGCATGAACTAAAACTAAAACTTCAGTGATGCACCTAATTGATATTTATGAGTAGATTGATTCACAACTGATTATTACGGAATCTATTTTCACAACTCAAATTGGGAAATCTAATTACATAAGTGTTTCATCAGAAGGCCTGATAATCCATTCTTAATGAAGGAAAATGCTATTTTCACAACTTAAAGGAGAGGATAAATTAATAGGACAACTTATGATCTGTAACTAAAATTGTTTTTTTCGTGTACATGTATTCATGAATGTGATGGGAATTTAAAGGCTTTGAAATCAAACATATTAAATTCGCATCTTAAACATTCAATAAATAAAAAACTCCTAAATCTGAGAAGGCTAATACTGAATAATGATAATGAAAAGAAGGAAACTCTGCAAAAATGATAACCTGTAAAGCTGTAAAACTATATTAAATCTAAAATGTTGAGTTACAAGATATTTCTCTTTGCAGAATGCAAAGGCTGAAAAACAAGAACTAGCCAAAAAAAAGACTAAGTCATTACACTTTATACAATAAGCCTCTCAAAGGCATAAAGGTGAAACTGAAAGTCAATTTCAGTGTAAAAATGATAACTCCAAGGAAAAATCTAAGCAAAAATAAATATCCCTAAAAAGAAGGCTCCAACTCATGCAAAAATGAGTGTATGATGATCCAAACTAGATGTCAACTCATAACTGAACTATAGAGCACTCAAACTGCACTGAAAATCCCTAAAAAAGTGGGCCCAAGCATGCGAAAATCATCTTGTTTCTGACAATCCACCCATGATAACTAGAACTCCATCTCTGTAATGTGCACGATGATCTTTAGTTGATACTCCATCTTCATCATTTGCATGATTTTACTCAAGGAGGATAAGTAATTAAATATTAAAAATAACCAAATGTATGATTATTTTAATATTTAATGTGGAAAAACCCCTCCTTATTTCATTTTAAATATTAATGTAATAATACATTAATATTTAATTACATATTAACTCCAAATAAAATCATGCAAAAATGCTTGAGCTAAAATGTGACTAACACTCGTGGAAAAGAATAATGACTTAGTTGTTTAGTCCACTCCTCCATATGCATGAACTCGTATCATATCTCTCCTTTCTATTTTGCATGATAATGGACTTGCAATGATAAGTCTTTTGACTTAGGTAATTATAGACTGTGGGAAATAAATAAAACATAATGATTGTTTAAAATCATTTGCAAAAATCACCCTAAGTCGAATTAGGGCAGACAAAAGCAGCGAACCCTAAACAATTATCATTCTTCATTTGCACTTGTAATTTCTGGAGACAAGTCTGCTGCTGGCACCGCCATGCCTGGGCTTTGAAACTCAACCCTCACTATTCCTTGTCGATTCTGAGAGATTACTTTAGAGGGATTCATCAAATGGTGCCTAGTAAGTTGATTTCTCACTATTTTATGCTTCCTGACTCCATTTTTGAAATGTTTTTTGGCTTTATAGCCACAGTTGTATGCATAATATTCTAGTATACTTTCTTTGGAAATCCTCTATTAATGCATTCTCCACTCTGAATTGTTGTTTACTGGGTGACGCCATTGAGATTTCTGGGAGCTTGAAACCACAGGTTTTAGAATGTATCTTCAAACAATAGATCTTAGATAAGCTTTCTTGCCATTTGAGCATCATGTTCTCCTTTATTTCCGCTGTATGGTAGAGCCTCCCCCATTACTTCTGTATTTTCTTTCTCTATGTAAAATGATGGAGAATGGTAATTCAGGCTATAGCCTCCATATGATTCTTTTTTGTGTATAAAATATCAAAACCCTTGATAATAATCGCGCCATCTTACAAAATCAGTTCCTTTTCTGCTACTATTTTCCTTGGATCTCCTTTATTTATGTTTAGCATTGATGGTCGTGGCCTCATCTTTGCATTCTGAGTATTCTCTTTCAGTACTTATTACATTTCCTGAAGTTGTCGTTCTAAAACCACTTTGAGAATGATGAAAAGGAGGAAATAACTTCCTCTCTTTGTTGTTTCCAAAACAAAATGAATGCATGTAGTTGTTTCTTGATGCTTTGACTGTATATACAAATCTGTAACTTGAATCTTTTCCTGTAGAAGAGTATCCTTTTAAAAATTTCATGAAGAAGACTTGTCACTGTATATATTGCATCACTGGTAAATGGTCTTACTAACTATCACCTTCTTTGTTGTCATGCAATTTTGTTTCTGAATACTTCTTTTTCCTTAAGAAAAAAGTGACTTCTTCTTTACATATCATTTGAGACAATTACCAGTGATTGCATTCTGCTATGAAATATCTCAAGTGCTTAACTGGATTCTCATATTATTATTATAACATGAAAGCAATGAGAAAATTAATTATGATCTATTGCCATACATTGTTCTTGAGCACTTTTTAATGCATAGCAATTTCCTGTTGGCACAAAACTACTGATAAGGCAATATTACCAAATCCTCGAGAATGATTCATGTGAGAGTGTAAGGAAAATACTGACGTCATTATGTGACTTATCATTTTGTATGAACCACTATGATATGAGATGATTCTACATTTTCATAGTTCCTATGACTGTTGTAAACCTTAGTAACTGTCTTTTAATTTTGAATCTCATAAAAACTAAGGTTGCTCCTCCTTTTGAAATAATTTTCAATGACTTGACTGCTCATCAAAATTAACTCATGCTTTGTATATATGTTTTTGTTCATTCATGGATGTTTCCTTCTTTGCTGTTACAGATTACTCTGTCATGTCTCTTGATCTCAAGATGTAATAATGTCGTCCTGTTGCCATGTCGACTTCCCTCTAGCTATGCATTCATGCCTATAACTACCATTTATCTGTTGTTTCTCTTCATGTAAGTGAACACTTTTAAATGCTTTGATTTGGCACCTAAAATATATATATGTTCATTCACTTTAATCAGTTTTGTAGCAGTTGTCTTGTTCATGACTGTCCTTGATATAAAGCTCTCATGTATGAATGTTGTTTGCTCACTTATCAAATGTTTGTGATATTCACCTGTAGCTTGACAATGTGCACTTGAAACTTTTTTGAATGCTTATGGTCCATTCTATCATCTTTATCTATTATAAAAATAATCCCAAGCTTCATGTAGCAGCCTGATGCTTGAAACCTAGTTTTATATGCATGAGGCATAATCATTGAAGCATAATCATTTTCTATTTTTTTCAATTCTGTTATTCTGTAGGAAATTGGGGATAGTAAATGATAATGGAAGCCATACCCTTGATTCTTTTAATGATGTCTTGTAACAATTTTCACATACAGTCATATAGACTGCCCTTCTGGTAACTATGTAGACATTTCACTTGACGATAATGCTCTGGACATTCTCCATTTTTGTTTCTTAAGTCTCTTACAGAATAAGCTTGTACCTTAAAGTATTAAAATCATGATGACCTGATGTCTTGTTCTCCCTTCAACATAAAGGGGCTCAATGCCCCATTAAAATGTAAATATGAATGAAAGGCAGAGCTGAAACAAAGGATGACAAATATAATTAATGCTCTCTTAACATGTTTCTTTGACTATTCCATTGAATTATGAGCAATAAGATGCTTTGCTCAATCTGTTTTTACCATGTTGAAAAAGAGACTACTTTATGAAACTGTTAATCACAGCAGTCTTATTTGATGACAGTCCTACTTGATGACTCTCATGTAATGATATGAATGAGGGTGTCCTTATGATATGTCGGGCTCAACCCTTGTGGGAGCCCGTTTTGCTCCACATATCTGATGAAATTAATCATAAATATAATGAACATGTTCCTGCACATTTAAACAAACAAGTTAGCAAAACTAATCGAAGCTGAAAGCTTCCATTGAACTCTTGTTTCTTTGAACAATGAAATCATCTGATGGATGCCTGGTTGAATGTATGTTATATTTTTGTTGGTAGTGTAGGCATAGGATAGGATATGATTTTTCATTGCTTAGAGACCATCTCTAATACCACTTTTCATCATACTTCCAGATGCTTTTGGATCCTAGAGCTGGATCAATTCAAAAGCACAACACAACAACTAAAGACTTCAACGTGAAGATGATTCGTCATTCCAGGCAATGATGAATCACCTTCTATCTTATGCTCATGTTATTTTTAGTTGTATAGTTTACATTTTTTTCTTGTATCCATCATTTGATTATGAAAATCAAATTAGTTACTCCCGTGGCTTGTGCGGGACTTCAGTCTTTCCAATATGAATAAAAACAATATTATTTTATGCAAATTTATGAGTTCTTCTATTACAAACATTTGCATAATCAAATTTTGAAATTCAATGAATACTTTTAGCAGAAATTTTGCACCTTTCTGTGACGAATGCAATTCAGCTCCACCTATTTTGAGTTGTAGCTAAAAATAGGTAACACAAATTTGAAAGGACATGCATCCCTTTGGTGGGAACATTTGTAGATAGATAGACAAAGAAGAGGGAAAGAAAAGATAAAATCATTAATATTTTATCTTAATCTTCATATCTTCCTTTACTTCCATATGCTCAATAGAGATTTCTTCTGGAGAAATAAGAAATCTTTTATCTTCCATATATTCAAATTTTAGAACCTTCTTCAAGTTGTTAGACTTGTTCAGAGGAACCAAGCTTTGATACCAATTTTTGATTGTTTGAAATACTAAGAGGGGGGGTGAATCAGTATTCTATTAAACCATTCAGTTGTAAACCAACCAATTATTAAAGCACATATGACTACAAACTATAATGAAGACATTCAAATTAACATGACACCACAAAAAAATCAATACTAGACTTTTACATGGAAAACCCAAAATGGGAAAAACCATTGTGAGGATTAGCTCAAAATATAATATATCTAGATATATAATATTACAGGGCTGATTTCCAAGACTCACTGTCCTTAGAAGGCTCATAGCCAAAATACAAAATAAAATGCCTAACCACCAAGATATACAAAGATATGGTTCACTGCCAAGAGTATGAACTAATGGAATGCACCTTCTATGTGTTGTGTTCAATTCTGATGAGGCTCTGAATGTGAAGTACTGCTCTACATAGCAGTCGCATAACAATTCTACTATGATCCTTTTCTCCTTCCACAATACATTGCTCACAACTAATAAATCATTTAAGCTCACACATTTTCAATATCCTTCATCTCATACACATATTTTTCCATACTCATGCACACTTCTTCAACTCCAAAATTTCTTATATATATACAAGTATATTTCATACATCAATTAGGTCGTCCTAATTAAATGTAAACATTTGAACCAATCAAAATAGCTCTTGTCGACACCATATTATATTTAAAACATTTTTATTCATGTGGTGTATAATATCAAGTCAGTGTAGATTTGTAAGGGATCCAACTAACATCTACAAAGTATAATTATTCTTCTTAATACATGTCATATATTAGGTTGACCAAGAATAGGACCTAATCACAAAAACTCCAAACCAACACACACTTCTTAAGGTAAACACCTTTCGAATTAGATATTACTTCAATTTATCATCACATTAATATTAGAGAGATCACCATTAGAACCATAGCATCAAAATGTTCTTCCTAAGAAAATGTGGAATCTCCCACACTAGTATATTGAACAAAGAAACAACTGTAGTGTACAAAGTTAAACTATGTCATTGATTTTTTTTGTATGCAACACAAAACTTCTCAAGATCCTAGATATAGTTGTCTAAATGAGTCATAATAATGAGATTAAGATAGCAGAGTCATATCTCTTCTTTTGGTGAATTTCGGACACAAAAACCAACATACTAGATCATTAGTAAAGAACACTTCCTATATACATAATCATGCACACTTGTTCAAGTCCAAGAATTCTTATATATATATATACAAGTATATTTCATACATCAATTAGGTTGGCCTAATTATATGTAAACAAACCAATCAAAATAGCTCTTGTGAGCACCATATAAGATTTAAAACATTTTTATCCATGTGGTATATCATATCAAGTCAACGTAGATCTGTAAGGGATCCAACTAACATCTGCAAAGTATACTTATTCTTCTTAATACATGGGATATATTAGGTCGACCAAGAATAGGACCTAATCACAAAAACTCCAAACCAACACACACTTCTCAAGGTAAACACCTTTCGGATCGGATATTACTTCAGTTTATTATCACATTAACATTAGCTAGATTACCATTAGAACCATAGCATCAGAATGTTATTCCTAAGAAAATGCAAAGTCTCGCACATTCGTATACTAAACAGAAAAACAATTGTAGTGTATAGAGTTAAACTTTTTCATTGATAACTTTTTGTATACAACACAAAACTTCTCAAGATCGGATATTACTTCAGTTTCTTATCACATTAACATTATCTAGATTACCATTAGAACCATAGCATCAGAATGTTATTCCTAAGAAAATGCAAAGTCTCGCACATTGGTATACTAAACAGAAAAACAACTGTAGTGTATAGATTTAAACTTTTTCATTGATAACTTTTTGTATGCAACACAAAACTTCTCAAGATCCTGGATATAGCCATCTAAATGAGTCATAATAATGAGATTAAGAGAGTAGAGTCATATCTCTTCTTGTGGTGAATTCCAAACTCAAAAACCAATGTACTAGATCATCAATAAAGAACACTTCTAGTATAGATCAACTTCTAGTATACCAAATATGTTTCCCATAATGTTGCCACAATTTTGACATCAATGACAACACTAGAACAATCTAAGCATCCTATATACACTCCATGCTCATGTTGCAAGGCTCCCATATTTCCAACAGTTACTAAAGCCAAATCTAGATTCATATTTTCTAGATTTGATGTCATTATTGAGTCAAATAAAGTCTTGTCAACCTCTAATACTTTGGAGTTTAGGCTTGGAAAATGGTCTTAGGTTATCAAATATGAGAAATTGTCTCTCTTCTATCAAATGTTCACCTTAGCAGGACACCTTTGCATTGCTTGTATGAAAAGAGAGTTGAAGAGGAAGTCCTTTCCCACTCCTTCAAAATATAAGGGTATTTTGATGCCCCCTTTGAGCTCTAATTTTTATGGGTTAGTAAAAAATATGTTACAAAAGTCTAATCCCCCTATTAAAGGAATAAAGTTGTTGGATCGCTAATCTCCTATTAGGGTTCCACCTCCTGGAAGTCTTATTTATGCCATTTCATTTCCCTCTCCACTGCAAGGACTTCTACAATACTCTAAAGGAAATTCCTCGAGAGGATTTTTGGCTAGTTCTGGTATCTTTAATGGTTCTTCTATAGAAAAAATCTCCGCTCCTCCCCACAAGTATTCTCTAGAGAATGGATACTTTATTCCCATAGTTTATCCTAAGGACTTAGCCCTCTCCCAACTATTTTACTCTATGTAGGAGGACAATGTTTTCCCTTCCCATCCTCTTGTGGTGGACCAGGAGGTTGTGATCTTGGTATCTCTTATTGTGATTCCCCTGCCAACCTCCCCAATGCTTCCCAAATCCTCAAGTAGGTCTACTTCTAGACTCTTAAGTTCTCCTTCTACCCCATCTTCTTCAAAAACTTATAATTCTCTCCTAAAATGTAAGGGGACTAAATAGCCCCTGCAAGTATAAAATAGTCAAGAAACTCATCAAAGAGTTCAAGTCTAACATCTTGCTCATCCAAGAAACCAAAATGAGCATTACTGCTTTCAAAAAATGTGTAAGTATTTTTGGCCTTTTTCCTATGTATTGTTGTGGATGAATGGTGTCTCTAGTGGTTCAGCTACTTTATGGAAAGCCCATTTTAATGTTTCTCTAAATCTATGGAGAAAAACTTATTAATATTCTCTTCACTAATAATCCTAGGCACTCTGACTAGGTTCTCTCTAATATCTACACTTCAAACAAATTATTCCTTCATTGGGAGACTTGATCTAATATTTTAACTAGTAGAGCCTCATTTAAGATTTCCCACTAGATATTTCTTGGATACTTTAACTCCCCTCTCTACCCTTCTAAAAAGGTGGGGGGTTCTATGGACCTATTTGATAGCATGATGGACCTTAACAACTTGTTGGTCAACTAAGGCCTTTTAGACCTTAATATTGAATGATGTTAGTTTACATGGTCCAATAAAATAATAGGAGTTGATGACAACCACTACGGGTTAAAGTCGTCAGCTGCATGTCTTTGAAGGCAAAAACTTGGCCCAAGGCCAACTCCATTCATTTCTCTAAACTTTTTTTTATTGTTTTAAAAATGAAAAAGATATCCTAAATGCTTGTGTGTTTGGTAACAATGCCTTCACCCATAACTTTGATAATTCTATAAGAAATAATTGTTAAAAATATATAATCTAGGTCTTTAATCACCCTATTTTTACTCATTATTTTATTTTAGAACCAAAAACAGAAATTAAACATTATAGATATATAATTTTAAAGAAAACATATATAATTTTATGCATACAACTTTATTTAATAGATGCTTGTTCATAACATATAAAATTAACTCTAAGGATGAATAAGTTCAAATAATCACTTAATAAAAGCATACTCTTATATTTATCATCTATAAATGTAAATATATTTAAACATTTATTTTAAAAGAGAATTATGGCAACATCAACCAATGAATGTATATGCATAACATTTGTATGCACAGGATGAAATAATTTGTTCAAATATAAACTCTTATTAAAGGTAGGGCATATCTATAAATTTTCTTTGGCTCCAAGAATACATGAAACAACTTACAATGAATAAAGAGCAAGTATAACATAAATATAATTTATTTTTTCCTTTGTCTTTCAACAATAATTTATTAGCAATAAAATTATCAAGGGAACTATAAAAGAAATTCTTCATTTATCCATGCTAACCATTAATATTATAACCTTTTATAGAAATATACATACTAAAAGAAGGTTTACAAACAAGTTTAATACACTACAATACTATTATTTACACACTTGAAAAAAAAATTAAGGTTATTTTCCATAAATTTGTGCCAAACAATTTTACAACAAAGAGGTGATAATGTTGAGAATAATACTATCATCCCCATAGCTAGGCATGCTCCAGAAAAAATCCACCAAACATACACAATAAAACATCAAAACCCTTCCATATACCAATGGGAAGCTCACCTCCCAACCATAGGGTTTCTCACAACCCACCCCAAGCTATGAGGCCTTCTAAAAGGCCTAGGGATGACAAATCACATGGGGTGTCTTAGCCCTTAACCAAAAACACACAACCAAACTCAATTAAAGGGAAGACTCACAAGACTAAGGAGGCTTGTAAGCCTGCCTCTACAAGCTCCCAAGAGATTTACGAAGAGTTGGTGAGGATTTCTTCCACAAGACTTACTCCAAGATCTCCCTCCCTCAAGACAAGCTCCTTGAATCCCTCACTACCTCTCTTTGTTCATAAGTAAAGATAAAAATGAACCAAAAATTTCTTCCCACTTTCACAAAAGAAAAATAAATACAAATTTTAATATATAAATCCTTTCACGTGAAAGTGACACTTGACACCTTCATATTCAATAATCATAAACATATTTATCCCCTATCTCATACATGTGTGAGCTAACTCCTTGGACATTATTCCTCATTAGGAGCATCCATGTGTCCTCTCTTATGGGTGAGTCACAGAAAGCTAACTAAACCCTAACAAAAATATAGAGGATGAAATGGGATGATGGCACATCACCCATATTAGCTCTCATCCAAAATTTCATCAAATTTAGTCAAGGGAATTTAGAAGGTGCTAAAAATTATTTAAAACTTAAGATATATATCCCAAAATGCACCTAATCCCTACCTACATGACTTAGGAATTTAAAAAACACTTTAAGGAAAAAATTGGCATTTGATGACTCTTTTATAACCTACAAATAATGCATCCAAAAATTATGATGGAAATCTCATCCAATAATCCACCCTAAACAACTCTAATATGCTTAAAACATAATAAACATCACCCACATATCACATTATAACATTTAAAACAATTAGAGACATTAGTCCCTCCAAATGGACTAACATTAATTATCACTAGGTAAATCACATTAGGGTTTTCAAAAGACCTTTAAATTTTCATTGACCATGGAAATTACCTACACACTCAATTTCACCCATTAATATGTTTAAGATATAACCAAAAAAACTTGAAATTCAATCAACATAATATTTATGAAATTAAATATGCATCCACCCAAGATAATTTCCACATAACCTAAAGAGAGAAATCTATGCAAACAAGTATCTAGAATCCATATGCAAAAAAATAGACAACATACCATCAAAATATTACACAAGATATACCCTAGGAAAGCCCTCACGAGGGAAAGACCTAGCCTCCTAAAGTATCCAACACTCATATATTATTTAACAATAATTATTACAATAAATCTTTAAAGTCTTCCATGAATATCTTTGAATTATCAAGCCCTCCACAAGCACTCCATGTGAACAAGCATGTAACCACACATCCAATGTCATTTTTCAACCCTCATAAACTCCAACAAGAACCAACTAGCCAACTAGCCAATCTTAGACAACTACCCATGTGTTTTCTTTTATAGAAACAAGCACACACAAAACCATCGAGTGGTATTACATAAAACCTTGTGACTAATACCATGAGCTTACAAAACCATTGACTCCTCATTTAATATTGGTACTAAGTTTTCCCAACATTAAATGTATTTCCATGTGCAACCCTACATTAAATATTTAATCACAATGTTACATACAACGCATAAATTGGCCCCAATAATTCTAGACCAATGTGATGCACACATCCCTAGATTCCCTAGGTGCACCACATAATAAATAAATATTACATTAATATTATGTAAGGTGGACAACACACCTTTCCTAAAATTCTCCCACTTGTTGTATACATTACATAAGTGGTAAACAAGTAAACTCAAACATAAACAAGGTAACAATCCATCTAGCCACAGGTACCATCAAGAAATCAAAGTGCTCCATGTGCTCCATCAAGATACTTGGAACAAGAATCAAGGTGACCACCATCTCAAGCATGAATTCTCTCATCCGCCATCATGTCAATGCACAAATATTAGAAACCATCCAAAGAGATTCCACATTATTTGTCACAAATAAGTATAAGTCATGCCTCCAACCAATATCTCAAGACACAAACACTCAATCCAAAGGTAATAAACATGTATCAATAGTTATCAAGATATAATCACCATATCTAAAAATAGCACCCATAGAAAATTCTAACAAATCCAACTATCCATACCTCAAAGGTATACAAATCATAACAAGTGAACCTCATGGTATCAACATATACAACCCATAACATGCAATCACAAGCTCCAAGTGCAAAACCTATCATATGAAGAACATCCACAACTAGGAACTCCCACTATATAGGTAATGCCAAATTTGAAAATGATCAAGGAATCCAAAGATCCACCAATAGCATCACATAGAAGTGTAACCAATATTATGTAGTACCAAGGAACATCCATAAAGATATACAAATCATGCAAACCAATACATTGCAATCCAACTCACTACAAGTCTCCATAGCTCTCCCAAGTTCTTCACACCCAGCAAAGGAAAGAGATAAAGGAATATTTGTTTCATCACCAAAGAATAATGAACAACGCATGACCACAAACCTAGTGATCACTATAGCTCTACACAACATCTCAAAACAAATGTCATGTAAATACAAACATCCAGGAAAGAATAACAAGACCAAAGAGAGAATTTACAAATAAAAAACTATAGCATGTCCTTCTACACATACCTCTAAATGCTAAGCTATAATAAGTATGATCTCCTCCATAAAACCCCAAAGAGAATAGAACTATCCATATCTAAATATAACCAAGATGTATGTATCTCAAACCAAAGGAAGATCAAATCAAATATATTCTCAAAATAAAGGAATAAGCCCAATAGCATCTCGTAAATTCAACATCAATGAATAATCTCTGATGCAGAAGCATCTGAAGGTACCAGCAATCAATCTCAACCAAAACAAGGACTATTTTATTTTATTATTCTTTTTTATGGAATAATGTTATTAGGTGAATAAAATGCAATATTAAGGCTTAAATAATTTATTTTAAATTATTAGTCTTATTTTATATTGCAATTTCTGAGTGGGAGATAATGGTGGAGGTGACCTAGAAAAATTTCTTCTTTTGGGAAAAAGGCTAGATGCATGTATTTATATTAGCCCATAATGGATAATTACATAGTTTTGAAGGATATAAAGTATATCAACTTTGCAATTGAAGAAACATAAAAGACTATTTTCTACCCGGCTTTCCAAAATACATACAAAAGTTGCTTTATCCCCTACACAAGATTACTGCTACCCATTTTCATAAATTTGAAACTCTGCCGCCCTATATTGCACTTCCATATACTTATATATTCGCAGTATGTTCAAAATTAAAATAGAAATTACAAATTAACTACCACTATGAGTTAAATTCACATAATTTTCACCCTGACCCTCACAAGCTACCACATGCACTTGACTTGCTACTTGAGCTTGAGAATGAACTATTATATTAATGTCAGGAACCTGATGAATAACCCTATTTGCATGATGAACTGGAGGAGGAATACTCACTTGCAAACCCTATGGGAAATCATGTGACAGGATAAAAGAAATAGCATGATATTTCCTCTTAAATTTATCAATTTCTTCCATGGAAAACTCAAAGTGATTCATGTTCAAATCCATGTACAAATAGCTCCAAGATCCTTTGAGCAGAGATAATTTCATTGCTTCATATGCATCTGCATATCTCTCTTTGTGAAGGAGATAATGCCTAGAGAATAAGCCACCCACAAACCCTTCTCCCTGAGAGAACTCATAAGCCTGAACACTCTTTAACAAAGCACCATTTGCAAAGCACCATTTGCGGGGAAAATGATATGTTGAGACTCAGTGTACAAAACTTCCTCACCAATCACAAACTTGATGCAATTGAGAATTGATGGCAGTTTACCTTGAAAGCTTGCTACAAGTGTTCTTTTTCGATGCACCCTAAAAAGGGTAACTCCCATGGTCAAACTATAATAGGAACTCTATAGTTGCAAGGGTGATACTCCATGCTACTACCAAATGTCAAGTGATGACCACCAGTTGCCATTCTTCAAGTACCAAGTGCCAAACAACGCCTACCGCTTGTCGTTCGAAACCCAAACACAGTAGCCAAATATAGATAAAGCCTTCACCCCAGATGCACTACTATGGATAATTTCAAAACCACACAAACCCTTGTTTAATGTAGTTTTGTCTTTGGTAAGTGCTAATTTAAAGGTAATTCAAAAACTTCGCACATCCTAAACCAATCTCAAAAATGAGAGACAAGGCACGCTCTGAATCTAACTCGATAGGAAGCATCTGAATTCTCTTGCCATGTCGGCTTAATGCCTCTCCTTCTCCTGAAGCCTGTAGTTACCACCTAAGCTTAAAAACATGTTGATTAATGATGCCTTAAGTGTGATTAGTACAAGAAACCTGCACTCACACAAAACAAAGTTAGAAAATAAATAATGACCAATGGTAGGATACATTTTCCCGTTACGTTTTCCCATGATACCAATGAATTTTGTAGTACTTCTCACATGCTCCAGGATATCTAATTTTATGTTTTCTGATAAGCCATCAATCCCATGTCCCCATTTTCTCTCCAGATTTAACATATTACTTTTCATTTATCCTTGTCCCAAATAGCTCTCCAACTCTACTTAGATGAAAATCTAATGGGATTTCCTCATTTTTGATAACTTGTTACTTACTATTCCTTAAGCTATCCCATCATAATCATACCTCCCCCACTTCATCCTTGATCTGTATGTGTGGAAGGCTATAATAGTAGTTTACACATATGCACACTAGCATACTCTTATTACATGTCATGACAGTGTGTGCTTGATTACTTGACATGGTGCATACATTTTAAGGAACACTTAGATTTAAGTGTGCTCATTTTGTTTTCACCTCATTAAAAACTATCATGACCTTGCATTACCAAACTTAAACTTGCTATATAGCCAATGCCTCTTAGATTACTTATTTTGATAACTTTGGATATACCTTAATTTGATTGGCATCATTACTAATATTTATTTCTTGTGCATCACATCCCATACCTGCTAGAAAATTTTCCAATCTATTACCTACCCTATACGTATGTGATATTAAAAAAGCATGAAATTTATCTAACAATGACCATCCTTTTTGTAAAATATAACCTAAATTCCAATTATGTATACTTCTTTCTCTACAAGCATTTACAATTATCAGTGAGTTCCCTTCCACGTGCAATCTTGAGATCCCCATTTTCAATGCAAGGTCCAAACCTAGCAGTAGTGCTTTTGCTTTTGCAATATTGTTAGTGCCTTTTTTAAGATGAATTGAGTTTGCTTCCAAAAATTTCTCAGATGAATCCCTAATGCAAATGTCTACCCCTAAGCTACCCGGATTGCCCCTTGACGCACCATCAAAGTTTAATTTTATGAAATCTTCTTGTGGAGCCTTCCATTTGATTATGCTTCTATCTATTTTTTATTGATAGTTTTATGTAAGATTCCATCAAATGGTAATTTGATCCCCTTCCAATTCTTTAAGAGAGAATCATCTCAATTTGTGAATAGTGAATTGATGGTTCTATGTTTTTTGACATTTGAATTAACCACCTTAGATATTTCCTTTTCAATATTCACATTTGTAGCATCAACTGATGATTTATCCTTTCTAAAAATTCTCAAATTATGTTCCCACCATATGTTCCAAATGACTAATGTAGGAACCATGTGCCATATACATACAAAAAACAGCGACTAATATAAAACAAGCCAACTTTGAAATAACTCCCAAATTGTATTTGGTAGAGGAACAAGTAGATTTAACTTATTCTTAACATAATCCTAATATTGTTGAGAAAAACTACATTGAAGGAGCAAGTGATCTATTGTTTCAAACACTTCTTCGCATAACAGACACTTAAAAGGATCAGCTATTTTCAATTTTGTTAACCGATCACTTTGTTAATATTCTCTTTTTTAAAGCAAGCCAAGAAAAGCTCCCGGACTTAGGTAATAATTTATTACTCCAGAAAAATGAAAAAGCTCTTTGAGAAGTCATGTTATGCCTAGATTGGTTTAGAACTGCATACCCTTGCTTTACTGAATATACACCATCTTTTGATGCAGCCTAAATAAATCTATCTAGTTTTCCTAAAAGGTGCACCACTCTTTCGTTAAGCACATTTTGCAACTTTTCACAATACTCTACAATTAACAAGCTTCTTGTAATAATTTTCCAAACAACTTTCCCTATTAAAACATCTACTGAATGCACATAGTCTAAAAAAAATTCACCCCAAGCCTCTATTAAGATTGTTCTTACACCCTGCAGTTCCAAAATTGTTATCAATGGAGGATTCCCATTCCAAGAATCTAACCATAATTTAACACTTCTTCCATTATTAACTTCCCATGCAGAATATGATGTAATGAGTTTTATGTATAGTTAAGCAGAAAATTACACATGGTAGACCCCTTGGGTGGATCAACAATTGTCAAAATTCTTGTTAGATTTACATTGTCTAAGTACTTTTCTTGCACTATCTTGCACCGTTTGGCCTTTGGCTTTGAATACATTTGTCATGCAATCTTGGCCCTAAAATATTTGTTCCTACTCAGAATGTTATGTATACCTACACCACCTTGTTTCTTCACCTTTGTCAATCCTTCTAATGATACTAGAGGCACTTTATTTTGATCATTAGTGTTTCCTTTCCAAAGGAAATTTCTTATAATCTTCTCAATTTCTGATATAACTGAACAAGGAGCCTTGAGGACTGCCAAGAAATAATTAGGAATTGTTGTTAAGACTGATTTTATTAGCAAGATTCTTCTTGACAATGATAACCACCTGACTTTCCACATCAGAATTCTTGACTTTAGCCTATCAATTACCTTGTCCCAATATGATGCCTTGTTTGAACCCTTAAAGAAAGGAATTCCTAGATAAGTACGTGGAAGAACAGCTTCTTGAAATCCTAATAAGTTCACTATCTTATCCTTTATAGCATCTTTAGTATTGAAGACATATATTTTGGATTTTGTTGCATTAATTTTCTGCCTAGAAGCTAAAGAATACTTGTCTAACACTTCTTTGAATTGGTTAGCTTCAACAATTGTGGCCTTACCAAAGAGGATAGTATCATCTGCAAAGAGAGTGTGTAATTGAGATATCTGAATTTGCTATCTTGACCCCATGCCATAATCCTTAATTGTGCTTTAGTAGAATAAATCATCTTAATGCCTCTATCATAATGATGAACAAAAATGGTGACAACAAGTCCCCCTTCCTTACACCCTTTGTTGCACTAAGAAAACCTGTGGGTCTACCATTAATGATTATTGCAAACTTAGCCCCTAATCAGCAAGACACTATCCATCTATGCCATTTTGAACAAAAATCAAACTTTACAAGCACTTTATTGAGAAAATTCCAATCTACTTTATCATATGCCTTCATCATGTCCAATTTGACAATAAATGAAGACATATTAGATATAGATATTGTATGAAGAGCTTTGTGTGCTACTATTGCTCCTTCAAAAGTTTCCCTCCCCAAAACAAAGCCTCCTTGTTCCTGAGAAATAATCTTTGGGATAAGAGGTTGCAATCTTAAATATATTGCCTTAGTAAATATTTTGTATATTGTGTTAGACAATGATATAGGCCTGTATTCTGCAAAAAAATTAGGCTCTTTTACTTTTGGAAATATTGCAATATTTTTTATATTAAATTGCTTAAGCATTGTCCCCATTCTCCTTGATTCTTCCAATGCCCAAAGAAGATCATAACATAAAATATCCCAGAATTTTTGAACGAATAAGTCTATAAACCCATCTAGTCCAGGAGCTTTATCCAGTGAGAAGGAGAAAAATACCTTATTTACTTCCTCTAGAGAGAAAGGCCTCAATAAACAAGCATTGTCTTCTTCAGTGATAAGTGTGGGAATTGCATCAAGAAATTCATTTTCATCTCTTAACCTTCTATCACTTCTATTTTGAGGGGCTATCAAGAGTTCTAAAAAAAACTTAACACCTTCGTTGTTTATGTCTTCTTCCTTTTTGAGCCAATTCCTTGTTGAAATTTCTTGCACCGCTTGTATAGCTTTTGCAGCTTTCTTAATCTATGTGGAGGCATGAAAAAATTTAGTGTTTTGATCCCCCTCTTTCAACCATAATTCTCGTGACTTTTGCCTCCAGTAAATTTCTTCCCTTGCAGATAACTCTTCCCAATCCTCTTACAACTTTTTTTGTTTATCATAGAGAGATGCATCTAACCCATTTTGGATTATGCATTCATGAACTATTGTCATCTCTTTAAATATTAACTCTTTCTGCTAAAATATATTCTTAAAAACATGTTTATTCCAAACTATAATTTTTTGCTTCACATACATTAGCTTTCTACACAACTAAAACATCATCAAACCTTGCTCATATGGTGCATTGATCCACCACTTCCTCAATAGATTCATGAACTATGGATGTGTAAACCACATTCTTTCAAATTTGAATGATGATTTACCTTTTTGGGTAGAAACGTTTGAAATATTGAGACATATTGCATAGTGATCAAACCCTAAATAAGGCAAAATTTCAAAATCTAGTTTATGATGCAATGTGAACCAATTAGATGTAACCAAAAACCTGTCCAACCTCTCAGCTATTTGTAGAAAACCCTTCCTTCTATTTGTCCAAGTATGCTTTCCCTTAATTAGTACAATGTCTTTTAATGCATTAGTGAGAATAAACATACTAAACTTTGTCATCACTTTTACAAGCGAACTGGTGCCTCTAATCTTTTCTTGCAAAGAGGCTATTGCATTGAAATACCTTGCCAACACAACCCTCCCATCTCCTAGCCCATTTATTTGACATGTGATTTAATCCCATAGAATTTTCTTGTCTACAGTTGAAGTTGGTCTATATATATTCAACAACCAAAACTGTAAGTCAAATTTAGATACCTCCAATAGCTACCAATAGTTCTCATTTCTGAATGGATTCACATTTACAACCTTTGGATTCCATAAAGCAACTAAACCTCCAGAGGCCCCTTGAGCTGAATAATGTGTTGATGCCCATTTTTCCCACTTCTGAATTGAAGCTTCATATGATACCACTAATGTCTTTGTTTCTTGCAAAAGAATGATATCTTCTCCACAAGCATCTATTTGGTGCTTGATTCTAGCATGTTTGTTAGGGGCACTAATACCCCTGAAATTCCAAGAAATGATCTGCATTGCATATGAGGAGAGCAACAGGATCTCCTCTGTCTCTTACTTGGAATAGAATCAAGAATTATATTTTGCACCCCTGCCTCAATTTTTTCTCTTAATTTTGTCATATTAGACTTCCTTCTTCTCTTCCCTGGTGATTTCTTTACAACTAGTTGATAATGGAACTATGATAATGAAAGAGTCTTAGGAAAATCAAACTCATCATCCTTCTGCTCCTCCCCCTAAATTTTTTCATTCCACACAATTTTTTCTAGCATATTTGGTTGACCCTCCCCCTAAGTTATTTCATTGCACTCAGCATATACTAGCATGTTTGACTGATCCTCTTGAACTTTATTTATCCTAATAATCCTCATTCTATCTGTTTGTAAGTCACAATACTAGATGCCCTCTTCTATTGTAATTTCATCAAATATTTTTGAACCCACTGATAATAAAACTTCCCCAGTTAGGACTTCCAATTCATCTTCCCTAACAACCTTTTGTAAATCTAGTGCAAATTGTTGTTTTACCCCTTTAGAGCCGATAAATAAGTGGTTAGCTAGATGACTAAACTCTTTGGAAATATTAAATGATAAAGGAGCTAAATGTTCCATTGTTCCTTGAAACATCAATTTCCTTACAATATCTCTAAGCTGTTGTTATGAGATTTGTGGCAATGATGGAGAATATAAACTTAGCAAAGAGCCAAAATATCTCTACATCAACAAATCTATATTCTTTGGCATCTTTAGAGATAGGGAAAAAGAGTTTGTTGGGTTAATGTTAACTAATACTTCATAACTTTTACCTTCCACTCCTCTTTTTCTTTTACCTGTATGCCTTCGAACTCCTTTTCTTGACTATTCTTTGCACTAAGATCATCTTGAATGCCTTGTACTTTCTAATTATTGCATGGCATAGCAATTTTCTTTTTAGACACACTTTTCTGCTGACTTCTAACCAGATGCCCATGCTTTGGTTATGATTCCATATTCTTTCAAACACTAATGGAATACCCTAAGATATGACATTGTGCGCAAGCATTTTTTGAAGATTCAAAAACATTTTTTTACAGCCACATACCAAACTTAGAATTTAGTTGGATATGCTCTAGTAACTCCTTATTTGTATCAATTAATGCACATACCCTTATTAGTTTTGAGGGGTTTTTAAAGAATGTGTAATCATGCAAGAGAAAAATTCCTACATGATTTTCTATTATTTCTATTAAGTTCAACTCCCTGTACTCAAGGGGCAATGCAGGCAACTGAAACCAAAAAGGAACATATCTAAAAGTAAAGTTAGCAGCTTTAAAATTTGGTGACCAAGGCTACGTGCGCTAGCTAGATCCTTGGAATACCCAGGATTTAATCTTATTCACAACATCCCTATGCATTTTGTTGCCAAAAATGACAAAAAAATACCATTTTCCTAATCTAAGTAAAAGACCTATTCAACCCCTTCCCATTCCTCATAAACCAAGTCTTTTAACTTTTCTAAATCAAGGGTTAGGTTCTAGAACTTACAGATTAGGGATTTCTCCCTAATATATTTGATTTACATTTGCAACATATGTTATGGGAATGTGATCTTGATTGTCTCTTGACCCTCTGAAGGTTTTCCCTTGCTTTCTTCTTGACATATCTTACTCTGCACAACCACTTCATCCTTTTTGTTTCTTTACGCCTCCATACTTGCTTTTGCGAGCTCTTTGTTCTTGTCGCTTTCTTCTTCTTAGACCTATTTCCATTTTTACCTCTTCATTTACCTTGTGGAAGAGAATTTTTGTGTAAAATAGAAGCCCCTTGTGTTTGAATCATGTTTACCTTAAGACCTGATTTCTCTAAACCATTAGGAATTCCCACCTTTCCCTCATTTCCCACCTTTTCCCCTATGCCTTGCTGTTGAGTGATATGGGAATCTACATGTTAGAAATGAGAAAATGCATGTAGCTTATTGTGAACATTTTTCCTGTTGGTTTACCTCATTCGTCTGATCAGCAACCTCATTACGCTGAAAATGCATATCTTTTGGATTGAAGGGACCCCCTATAGTTTGTAGACCTTTATCAAATGAGGTTTTCAGATTTAAATGTGTTTCATTTTTACATTTAGTCGACCTGAGATCTCTTTCGCAGTCTTGGTAAAAACAATCCAAAAACTCTGAACCACCTTTTCTATGCCCTCTTATTTCTTGGTTTTTCCCCTTCCTAGGTGAATAACTATCCTCTTCAACAAATATCAAATACATGTTACCTTCTTTTGTCCAAATGCCTGATAGGGTGCCAGTTAGGTTTTGTGAGCCTATGTGTAACTGCAAATGAATCATGCCTTGCATGTTGCCTTCCCAAGTTTCCAATGGGACCACAATAGTGATGCAACCTCCTGTCAATGCCTTGGGGGCCACAAGGGCTTGGCGATCTAAAAAAATTTGAAAAAATAATTAGGTGACCTAGAAAATTTGAAAATTTAAAAAAATAAATAAAAACATAGAACTAGGCAAGGATTTTTGGGGAGTTACAAGTTTTTATGAAGTCTTTTATCTCATTAAAGCATTCAAAAAGTTGGGTGCCCAAGATTGTGATGATAGCATTTTCTATTTTGAGGTATAGTGGAGTGGAGTGGAAAAAAAAAAATTCTTCTTGAATTAGAAATTTTCAAAAGTGGGTTAAAAGATGCTTTTATCATTTAATATTTTTTATTATTCCATTTTATTAAGCATCTTCCTGGATTAGGCGTAACATTTTGGAGTTACAAGAAAAAGATGGATGTCTTTCTTGAAAAGGCTTGATTTTTAGTTTCATTGAAGAGGAAGGCTTGGGGGTGTAGCCATTGGAGAGAATACCAAAACACCATGAATTTTTAGATTTGAATATGAAGTTGTTGCAGCATATGGATGGGGTTACAGAGGTTTTATTGCAGCAAGGTTGCACATGATAGTTTGTAGGTTACAAGAGCTAGAATCTTGTAAAGGAAGTTGAGTTGAAGGAAATCAATTTGTATTTTAACTTTGTTTTTTTTTGCTGATTTATATCATTTTTTAGATGGTTTGATCATCAGCCCATATGGCTACAAAAATTTAATTTCAGTTTGGCATTGATTTCTATGTAAAACAGGAGAAGTTTGAATGAGAAAACTAAAGTCATTTCACATAGATTTATGTTATTACAAGCATTATTTTGAGTTGTTTAATTGTTATCAAAAAAAATTGTGTGTGTTTTTTTGAGTTTTCATATTGTAAGGTGTTTTCCCTCTTCATCAGTGGTATCAATGCTAGTGTTCCTGAGTGTGCAAGCAAAAGTGTCGATTGGAGGCAGTTTGCACTAGGACCTAGGGGTGGAGTGTGTGTAGTGTGTAGAAAAATCACCTAATGTGAGGCATTCTATACCTGAGAAGTTGAAGTTTGAGAGTGTGTGGCAAGTGTTTGATGAAATGACAAAGAAAAAAGACAAAAAAAAAAAATTCATAGTTGTGTGTGCAGGTGAACATGAGGGAGAGAATATTGCAGAAGTATGTTTTCTAGATAGCTTGAAGGAAGATGGTGAGATTGTAGTGGAGGATGCTATGTAAAAAGAAATTGTAGCAATCAAAGAGGAAAATGATGTAGCAGTGGATGAGTGTCCTTTGGAGGACTTCAAGGTATTATAAAATTAAGGTTCAGCTAAGAGTGAAGGTGAAAAAGATATGGCAATTGACAGTGGTGAGAAAAAGGTTGTAGAGAAAGAAGTAATACACAATATTTTCATTTTTATGATGAAGATGAGAGTGTATTTTTGTGTAGATGAAAGATTTGCAGCAGAGGATAAAATTGATTCATGTTTTATTAAATTTGAGAAAAATGATGATTTGCATATTTTGGATAATTTGGTTCAAACAGAATTTGCTAGTGGTATTTGGTATGCAGAAGATTTGTTTGGTGTTGCAAAGTTTAGTGTAGGTGAATTTTGGTGGAGATGGTCAAATTATGGTGGGTTGAATCCCACAATGTTGGAAGAGAGTGTGAGTATCTTTTGGTTGAGGTGGTTGGTTTATGGTGGATCTAATTCCATATTGAATATTTTGAGTGCAAAGAAGAATCGTCAGAGGAGAAGGATACTTGTTTCGTCTAGGTGTGAGAAGAGGAGAAAGAAGAACAAACAAAGGTACCAATTTTAGTGATGGAGTTTGTTAAAGATTGCTTGCAATCTTAAAGGGTGGTACTACCACTCAACTCCATTTTTTGAATCCATATTCACAAAAAAAATTCTTACCCGTCGTGTCTGATGCAGGAGCATCCCGAGGTACCAGCAATCAACATCAACCAAAAAAAAAGTGTTTTATTTTATTATTCTTTTATGTCAAATAATTTTATTAGGTGAATAAAATGCAATATTAAGGCTTAAATAATTTATATTAAATTATTAGTCTTATTTTATATTGCAATTTTTGAGTGGGAGATAATGGTGGAGGTGACTTGGAAAATTTGAAAAAAAAAAAGAGGTAGAATTGAGCATAGATTTTTGGGGAGTTACAAGTTTTTATGAACTCTTTTATTTCACCTCATTAAAGCATTCAAAAATTTGGGTTCCCAAGATTGTGATGATAGATTTTTCTATTCTAGGGTCTAGTGGAGTGGAGTGGAAAAATCAATTTGTCTTCTTGAATTGGAAATTTTCAAAAGTGGGTTAAAAGATGTTTTTTTCATTTCATATTTTCATTATTGCATTTTATTGAGCATCTTCCTAGATTGGGCGTAGCATTTTGGAGTTACAAAAAAATGATGGATGTATTTCTTGAAAAGGCTTGATTTTTAGCAATTTTGAAGGGTTCTTGATGCCAAAAATTTGAAGAGGAAGGCTTGGGGATGTAGCCATTGGAGAGAAGACCAAAACACCATGAATTTACATATCTAAAGATGAAGTTGCAGTAGCATATGGATGGGGTTACAAAGGTTTTATTGCAGCAAGGTTGCACATGATAGTTTGTAGGTTACAAGAGCTAGAATCTTGTAAAGGAAGTTGAGTTGAAGGAAATCAATTAGTATTTGATTATTGCTATTTTTTTCTGATTTATATTATTTTTAGATGGTTTGCATCAGCCCATATGGATACAAAAATGTAATTTTAGTTTTTCATTGATTTCTATGTAAAATAGGAGAAGTTTGAATGAGAAAACTAAAGTCATTTCACATAGATTTATGTTATTACAAGCATTATTTTGAGTTTTTTATTTGTTGTCCAGAAAATGTGTGTGTGGTTGTGAGTTTTCATATTGCAAGGTGTTTTCCTTCTTCATCAATCTCACAATGCATAAGGAAATGAGCATGCCAACATCCCTCAAATGAACCCTCCAAAACTAGTAAAACATAGCTCAAGATCCATATGCATGAGAAGATAAAGCATAAAACATAATGCATCTGAAAATATCAATGGGTAATACCTCTTAGATGATAAACCACCAAGCATACCAAGTGTGAGGAATGAGAATGCTCCTTCAAGATGTCCAAGTCATCATGAATCATCTAAGAACAATTTGCTCATAGGTCCATGTTGAAATCACGTCCAACCATAGTGTAGGCTCCTTAGACTTCCAACTAAAAACTCATCAATGAGTAACTATCTCAATGCATCTCTAATCTCAAGAGATCTCCTAGCCTCACCTATTTCTCCAAGTATCTAAGGAAATCAGAGTGTGAAAACAACCTATTAACATAGGGATTTGCACCCGAAGACAAGTTGAAAAACTCTTAAATCCTGTGCACATGGGACTACTCTCAAGTGTGGGTAGTCCCATGTGCACAAGATTTAAGAGTTTTTCAACTTGTCTTCGGGTGCAAATCTCTGTGTTAACAATTTTGGCACGCCTGGTGGGACCTTGAATTGATTTTTCAGTTCAACATACATTTTGTTGTTGTTTTGGTGTGAACAGCAGTATTTCTCAGCCTTTGGAGGCAAGATCTAAATATACCTGGCGACTCTGAGCTCAAATCGATTGGTTTCAATAGTCTAAGTGATGGTATGTTGTAAAACAAATCTGTTAATTCTGATTTCTAACTTTTTGAATGACTAGAAATGTCAGGTTTTCATGGAAATACGTGCTTTCACCCCCCATATCATGAGAATACTACTCCTACACCTTGTCAGCCTTATTTAAGCAATTGCAATGTTGTTTTAAATCCAAATAGCCCTATCATAGCAAGTAACCACCATGCACGTCATGCTTACCACCCATCCTCCCAGTCTCAAGAAGGTCATTTCGCTCCAAATCAGCATGTTGTGGAGTTAAGTGAGATAAAAGGCCTATTGCAAGATTATACTAAGCGGATGGATGAGATCAACAAGAACTTAGATCAACAACAAGATGAGTGGGATTATAAAGCCTATCTCCATGAACAAGAAGAGTTGGATATTCAATCCCAACTTCATAGGCAAGAATTGGAGGCACAAGGAAGGCAATTTGCAAATCTTTTCGCAAAAGAGTTAATTACACAAAAAGAAATATATGAGCAGAAGTTCGCAAACTTAGAAGCACAATTAATTTCTCCTCCTTCATTGGAATAATTTGTATTTCTGCAAGAAGTTCATGCACCTATTTCCTTTCCAAACCCATTCTTTGGTAAAGAATTTCCTTTGTTCAAAACCATGTGCTTTATGCAAAATGAGTCCATGCATGAGTAGAATCAGCTTGCAATCCCTCAAACTGATATAGTGGAATCTATCATATCTCAACAGAGTTGTTATGCTGAGTATAACAAGCTAGAGCGGAAAGTTATAGAGTAGGAAAATGGTGATCAACATGAGACTTTTCCCAATTTATTCAATGAACTTCCACTTTTCTTTAAAGAATAGAAGGTTGTTCAAATTGAGCAAGTTCCTAAATCAGAGCTTATGATTCAAGGAGATTCATCAAATATAGAGAGGAGTTGCAATTACATCAAAATTAGTATTGTTTTGCTAAAAAGTGAAGAAGATTTGGAAGAAGATGCCTTTTGGGATGATTTGGAAGGTTTTTGTTCAAACTTGGATGTTAAGGCATCCTCTTTTGAAGTGGAAGTTCATAATCAGCAGAATGAGGTTGAAGAAGCAATTCATCAGCTTGAGACTAGCAAGGAGAGTTCAGGTTTCATTCACACAAAAGGATGTCCTATAAGGAATCTAGTTCATTTGGAGGCCAAGAAGACAACTCAAAAGAAACCTTCATCCAAGCATGCAGCTTTGATAAAGGGTAATTGTTCTCAACTTGTTTAGGCTCCTTCAGGCAGTGGCATATATGAACAAAATGAAGAGGTAATCCACTATGTATTTACTCTTGAAGCAATACTACACTTATTTGTAAGACATCTCTTCATTTATTAGCTTTTTTTTAGTTGTTCATCAACATTTAATGCATCCTAAGCTTGGAAGAAAAGGATGTTATCTTTTAAAGCCAGTGAATGGCTTTGTTTGAGCAAGTTTCATTCTTGGTTAGGATAGGGTAGAGTAGGTTTTCATTCAGTCTTTCCCTTCCCTAAGTGTTGTTTTGCACAGTTAGTTAGTTTACTTTGAGTTTTTTTGGGGGGCATAAGAGTAGAACCTTGTTGTTACTAATTATAGTTCAATCAAATAGACATCTCTCATTCATAACATGAAATGGAGAGTTCAATGTCATAAACAACACATGTTTACTCAATGGAACTATAATCAGTACAAACAAAGTATCGAATAGTTACAACAATATGAGTGAGATCTGTACTAAGTTTTGAGTCAAGAAAGGGGAAGAAATGGACTACATGCCCAATGGATAAGCAAGGCAACTGGCCTTATTTTTTTAACAGGAAAACACCCCTGGGAGGTCACCAGAAATGCTGCAAATTTTTAGCTTCTTGCTTAAAATTAGTGAAAATTAACAGGCATTTATTTCATGGGGTATGAAAATTTTTGATGTTAAGTCATCCAATGAATCCTTGCTTTCAGAATGAAAGAGTTTTCTTGTTTACTGATTTGTGCAAATCATTCAAACAGTTTAGATTAAACTATTGAACAGTTCAGACAAACCAATAAATAAGTTTCATTTGGAAAGCAGACATTCAGAAAATGTTATGAAAAGCTGAATTATTCTTCTACAGTGAGTGTTTTTGTTGATTATCAAAAATGAATTGCAGATCTAAGAGCAAGAATGCAGAAATAATCATTCATTTTGATTGCAGAACATGTGCTTTAAGCAATTGCAATTTTATTATTTCAGATTATCTAATTGGAACAAATTCAGATTGTTACACAAATCATTGCATATCATGAAACAACTGATTTATTAAAAGATATATTTTTGTAATCCCACACAAACCATGGGTAGACTAAGTTGACTGAATTCAAAAATAAATACAAACTATACAACTGAAGATCAACTAAAAGAAGAGAAACATGAAAAAGGAGGTCATGTCCGTCATTTCCTTAAGGGTCGGTGTAGAGTTGACTTTTTAGGGCCATCTCGATCTTCAATACCTTCGATCTTTAGCTCCTTGCTCCTGAGTTCTAGAACCTACAGTTGATTGTAAATTTTTTGTTAGAGCTCAGGTCATGAGATTCAAGAACATGTTTATCAACAGAGATATAGTTTGCAGTTATTATCAAATTGAATCAACTTAGTCAATATCTAAGAGATAAATGTAAAACTTCCAGATCAAATCATTAGGATAAATCATCAAATTCACTATTTTTCTAACTTGTTTGCTTCATGTGCAGATACAGGAAATGTAATGTTGTTGATTATTGAGTTTCAATATGAGTGGGGATAAATTAGGCTCCCACAAGGGTTGAGCTCAGCTCATAACAGTGGTACCATAAGTGAATTCATCATGAGATCAATATGGTGTTTTACAAGTTCCTGAGAATGGTCTCATATTTTAAAAAAATGATTGCATCACTAGAATATGTTTGCAAGGAACAATCAGTTTTTCTTGATGCAAGAAAGGAAATCATTTGATTTGAGGAACAAATAAATCAATCAAGGAGTAAGAATCAAATACAGAATCAAAATGTTATTATACATTGTCTGAATTCAATCTTTTACCAGTCATTATTTAATCATCTGTTGCAGTTGTTAAGAGGTATTACATAATTGCAAATGGAGTTTGATATCAAGATCAAATGCAGTGTGCTTTTATGCTTTGTTAAAATTCATAATACCAAGGTAATTTTAAAATCCATCAGAAGAGAAAGAATGATTTTCAACATTTTAATATAAGGAAAGTTGCAAAAATGTTTGTTGAACACAAGGTTTGTTCTATGAAGATTTTTATGCCTGGAGTAGGGAGATTTCTCTTTTCTCACATTCAAAGGAACAAAATGCTCTTTATAGAATTGAAATTTTTTTATTTACATACAAATATGTCTCAATATTCTTTCTACAGGCAGAAACTGAAATATTCATGCAAATATCTCAAAGTCATGACCTAGAAGCTCAAGATAGGAAGTTTGCTCATGGCGGTATTGAGAAGGTAAAACATAGCTGAAAATGAAATACCCAACATAGATTTTTACATAGCCGCGGCCTGATTTTACATTGGTTTTGTATTTTACAAATGAAATTTTTATGAAAGCAACATTTAAAAAAAAAAAAATCAAATACCTAGAAGGATTCATGACTTTTAGAGAGAACAAAATCAAGTATATATTGAAATACTTCAATATTTTTATAACTTCTAAGAGCTGCATGAAAAGAGACCATAATATTTCTGCATATTTGCAAATGAAGGCAACTTTCACAGCAAGGTCATGGCCTACCCTGATGCAAAGGACAAAAGAAGTTGCATTTGTTTCTATTTTACATCAAAAGAAAAGAAGAATTTCTTTTATAAGAACATAGAAAGAGTTCCTCATGGCATCCGGATAAGAAGAGACCATAAAGATAAAAGCAAGATTTACAGAAAGAATAGCAAGAAACGTATATGGCCGTTCCCTAAAAGCTTTCAAAAGCTTTTCAAAACTGAAGAAAAGTTTCTAGATTCAATAAAAATCAGACTTACATGTTTTGAATCTCCAGAGAACTATAGGAAAATGGCTTTAACACAAAAGATTTCCAGCACAAAGGGGCGGCTTAGGGTTTTCTTCATGGCGGCGCTTCACAGCAGAAGTTTCCAAAAAGAAAAGAATGAAATGAAATGAATGTTTGCCTTTCATTTTAGGGTTATGATACCCTAGAAAGTTTGATGGTCAAAGGCATTTTGTGCCTTGAGTTTTATTTTAAAACTTCATTCATATTTTCCATGCGTGGCATATCTCTATGCCTTTTGATTTTAATGTTGAAAAAAAAAATCTTTAAAATATCTCCTTAAGACTTAGTCATTAAGTCTTGTATTGGCTTTATAAAAAATTTGCATTTTGCATTTTTATACAAATTTTGTAAAAAAAATTATTAAAATGATAAATATAAATCATTTTAATAAATGTTATTATAAAATGCAAAAATAGAATTTTCAAATGATGTCTTGAATTTTTGTATTTAATTCAAAAATGTAAATATTTATTTAAAGTGATAATTATAAATCACTTTTAAATAAATGATATTATAAATGCAAAATTAAAGTGCTTTGATGTATTGTTCAAAGGGAGTCAAATGGAGCTTTAAGGCCTTGCACGAATCATGCAGATGGTTGAGGAAATTATGCCAACATGTGGAGTAAAGTTAGGGATTTTGAAGCCCTTAATGGTGAGTTCACCTTCAGTTATGAGTTCTATTTGATTGGATTTCAATCAAGGAGTGTTCTCAGGAACATATCATGAGTTCACTTTCAGTTTCAACCCTTTTTTGAAGGGGTTTTCAGTTGCATACGACCCATGAGGTTGTTTTAAGTTTGACAACTCTTTATGCATGTTTGGAGGAGCTTCTTTTAGTTACATGCCTTGTTTGAAGGAGAGGATGGACAACACATCATGTTTTGGAGCCAAGATTGAAATTTTGAATTCTTGGAGTCTTTTCTATAAGTCTTCCTTCTCCCTCATTTTTTTTTCACTACTTCTCAGTTTGGTGCTTGCTGTGGCAGATTATTCTTACTTTGTAACTCATTTTCTTGAGAGTTCTTGAGATTTGTAATGTAGATATCTCCTATTTCTCAATACAAGCTTATTTCCTTCTCCATATCTCTTTGTTCTTTAGTGTTGATTGTGACTTACAAGATAAAGTACTATGTTATCCTTTATTTTATCAGATTCCTTCAATGTTGAATATGAAGAATATCATGTCATAGTGCAGGTCTATGTTAGTGCTTTCATTTCCCTTGCATAAAGATTTGTGAAAACATCTTTGTTTTCCTTTTTCTAACCATTAGAAAAGTTAGAGCCTTTCATTAGAATTACTTTTGCAGGCATGAATAACTGAGTTGTGAGATTATGTTACTTTATTTATTAAGTCTGTTGTGAGATTTTAGCAGTTTTTAAATCACTTATCAGTTGGTGAATCACCTTGTTTTCTAGTTTTTTAGTGTGTGCATTAGCCTTCTTACCCTTTACCTTTGTTAAAAAATTAGTATTTTCAAGAAATATCCAAAGATAACCATCCCATAACCTGGAGGTCTATTCTCACCATAGGATACCCACAGCCTGAGAGTAGTCCCATGTGCAGAGGATTTAAGATCTTTGCAACTTGTCTTTAGGTGCAAATCCCTATGTTAACACAACCTTCCTAATGCAAATCTTCAGAAGAGGGTTACAAAAAATTGTTTCAAATCCTTTTACTCTTATAGTTTCATTTAAGATCACACATTCATTGGTTATTTTTTGATTTAAACAGTAAACTATGACACGAAATTTATGTGGGAAAACCCTTATGAGAAAAAAATCCACACACAAAAGCACAGATCTATTATATTACAATAAAAATCTATTACAGTATAACTTTCAGGGTCTATGCTCTTGCAAGTGTTACTACACTATGTTACAAGATTCTAGAGTGAATCTGATAGCATTAATATATATATCACTCATACATAGGCATCTAACATTGTCATGTGTCAATCCCATAGTCTTTGCATACATGAAAATTAAAACTCACAACATGCACGAGTCCCAAGTGACTTGAAAAGCAACCAACTCAATATGCAACCTAATGAGGGCTACACCGCCCAAAACCCACACAAAACACAACAATAAATACCAACACAGAAGATGCAAGATAGAAAATAACTCACTTTCAATTATTTTCATAAAGACAACCTCATGGGCTTGGTTCATTACAAGAAAATAAAATCTCAAAGAAAATCTATTATTTGGAGCCACAATCTGCACTAATGGAGCCACTTTCTACAACCCCCACTTAACCCTTTTATTTTACCCAATAACCACTCTAGAATGTTCTAGAAAGTGTAACTTTCCCTTTTGTTTTGGCACCAAAATTCTCGTTGTTTGATTTCTTGCCTAGGAAGATATTTTAATGAAATTCACTTTTTAGTGGAGCGGCTTCTCAGGGCCATAACTTTTGATCTAACCATCCATCAGATTTTCAATTGTAACATATCGTTGGAAAGCTTGTGAAGAGATCTATAGCCATATTTTTCCAAATTTAAAAGATCAGAAATTTTGCACCTTGTTCAGGGGCTCTGAAGGGCCTCAATTTTTAGTTTTAAACTTCATTGGAGAAATTCCCCATGATGAAAATTTAATATCTTCCAAACAGTATAGGATTTTGAGATGATTATTTCACCAAAAATCTTATTTTCCAATTTCACTTCTTGGGGTCAATTTTTGTGTCCATACAACCCGAATAGGTTGACTTACTAAAAATAGCAGGTGATTATTTTTTGTTGTTTCAAACTTCTAACTATCCCAAAGACTACATGAGTCACCATGGGCCCTAATACAACTAAGAAACTACAAACAAATGAAAATACAATATTTTTGGGTGATGCAAGATTACCCTTACACCACTGGATACTCCTGCATCAGACACCTAGGGTAATTTGAAAAGTGACACTGTCACTTCTCAAGTGTTAGAGGTAAACCAAGATGATTAACCTTAGCTTCAAATAACCATGAAAAATCTTCAATAGTCCTTCCTCTCCATTTCACCAAGTACTTTGTATATTGTTTGTTTCTTTTGCTTCTACCCACACGACTATCCAGAATTTCTTCTATCTTTTCCTTTTCTAACGTAGGTGTCAGAATGTTCCACTGTGCCTTTTTCAATTCATTCTCCTTAACTCCTTCATGATATTCTATCAAATCAGTAATGTTAAACATAGGTGAAACATGAATTTCATTAGGCATCTCTACCTGATATGCATTTCCTGAATCTTGCTTCTTCAAGATCTTGCATGGTCTAAACTTCTTCATCATTAATTTGTTGTATGTACCAACTGGAAACCTCTCCTTTCACGAATGAACCATGACTTCATCTCCTACCTAAAACTCCTTATACCTCCTTTTCTGATCTACCTTAGCCTTATACTGAGATTTCATATTATTGATATGTTTCTTCACCTCTTCATGCAAATTCTTCAGGTGCTCAGCAAAATCTTCAGCCTCAGCACTACTCTTCTATCATTTTCCCATCTTCCTCAACTTAGAAACATTCCTCAGACTACTCCCATATATAATCTAGAATGGGGATTTACCAGTACTCCTATTAACAGAATTATTATAAGAAAATTCTACTTGTGGTAAAATTAAATCGCATCCCTTGGTTTTATCTCCTACTAAGCATCTTAGCAGGTTACCCAAACTCCTATTCACCACTTTGGTTTGTCCATCAGTCTATGGATGGTGCACATAACTAAACTTCAAATCTGTCTTCAACATCTTCCACAATGTCCTCTAGAAATAACCAACAAATTTGGTATCTCTGTTTGAAACTATACTCTTTGGTAGACCATGTAGTCTCACCACCTCTCTAAAAAATAACTCCGCAATATGAACAACATCACTAGTCTTATGACATGGAATGAAATGTACCATATTTGAAAATCTATCCACCACCACAAATATGGAATCATTCCCTCTCTATGTCCTTGGCAAGCCAAGAACAAAATCCATGCTAATATCCTCCCATGGCCTCTCAGGTACAGGTAATGGCTGATACAATCTAGTATTTTGACTTGTTTCTTTCACCATCTGACATACTCTACAACTTTGTACAAAATTCTTCACATCTTGTTGTAACCATGGCCAGTAATAATTCTCACTAACAAGAGCAATGGTCTTATCTTGACCGAAATGTCCAACCAATCCTCCACTATGCTTCTCCTAGAACTCCTTGGAATGCACAATTGGCTTCATAGAACTCCTAGATTCTCTCTCATAGAACTCCTTGGAATGCACAATTGGCTTCATCTAAAAAAAATCCCATCTTGGATTAGAAAATCCAACCATCTTGTCCTATCCAATGTAACAGGTTCCAAACAATCCTTCCAAGCTTCTACAAAGTCTGGATCTTTAGGATACAAACTCTTGAGTTCATTGAACGAAACAACCTCTATATTCATCTCTATCAACAAATTTTTCCTTCTACTCAAGGCGTTTGCAACTCTTTTTTACCTTCCACTCCTATTCTTCAAAAAAAAAGTATAACTCTGCAAAAACTATACCCATTTCAAGTGCCTTTGATTTAACTTCCTTGACTATTGAGATATTGCAAAGCCTGGTGATCAATATATAAAACAAATTATTTTGGCAACAAATAGTGTCTCCATTTCTTCAAAGCCTGAACTATAGCTCTTGATCATAGAAAGAATATTTCTTCTTAGCATCATTCAACTTCTCACTAAAATAGGTAGCAAGATTACCTTCTTGACTCAAAACAACTCCTATGGCAATGCCACTAGCATCACAATCTACCTGAAAGACCTTATTGAAAGCTGGAAGTGCCAAAGTAGGTTACTCTGTAACTTTCTTCTTCAACATATCAAAACTTTTTTCTGCTCCTGTAGTCCACTTAAACTCTTTTCTATCTCCTCTCATTTTTTAAGTTAAAGGTGCACAAATACTACTGAAACCTTTGATAAACGTTCTATAAAAACTTTCCAAACTATGAAAAGATCTCACCTCTGTAGAACTCCTTGGTGTAGGCCATTTGACAATAGCTTTCACCTTTTGTGGATCCATCTTAAGACCCTCTACTAAGATAACAAATCCAAGGTACACCAACTTTCTCTTCATAAAACTGCACTTCAAATTGATCAACAATTTCTCCTCTCTCAACTTCTCAAAAACTTTTCTAATATGCATCAAATGCTCCTTCAATTTCTTGCTAAAAATTAAAATGTCATCCAAATAAACAATGAAAAATTTACCTAGAAAATATTCCAATACCTCATTCATGAGACGCATGAATTTTCTCGGTGCATTGGTTAGCCCAAAAAGCATGACTAACCACTCGTACAAGCCCTCTTTGATCTTGAAGGTTATCTTCCATTCATCTCCTTCCCTAATCCATATTTGGTGATAACCACTCTTCAGATCTATCTTCATGAAGTACTCAACTCCACTCAAACAATCCATGATTTCATCCATCCTTAGCAAAGGAAATCTATACTTGATGGTGATCTTGTTGATGGCTCTAGATTTTGTACACATCTGCCATTCCCCATCCTTCTTTGGTACTAGTACAATAGGTATTGCACATGGACTCAAACTCTCTCTAATCAATCCCTTATGTAACAACTCTTGCACTTTTTTGTTCAACTCTTCACTCTCTGTTGGAGTCATACGATGAGCTACTTTATTCGAAAAACTAGTTCCAAGAATCAGGTCCAACTAATGACTAATCTTCCTTATTGGAGGCAAACCTTCAGGTACATTATTAAAAATAATAGCTTCATACTCATTCAACAAATCTGAAACATCTATAGGTACCTCATTAGTAGATCTTCTTTATCAACTCTAGGGATCAATGCAAAACACATATGCTCATGCCTCATACCTTCTAGGAATTTTCTTCCATCAACCAAACAAATTATTGCATTACTACATACCTTTTCTTCTACCTCCCTTAGGGGTTTCAACTTATGACGAATTCCATCCTTTGTCAAGGAATAGGTGTTAGCATGTCCATCATGCACAACTCGCCGATCAAACTTCCACTATCTGCCTAGCAACATATGACAAACATCCATAGGCATAATATCAAACAAATACCACATCATGGTAATTTCCAATCTTGAACTTTACTAGGCATTGGTCATTTACCAAAGATTTATGGTCCTTCTGCAACCTAGCAATTTGGTATGGATTCAGATGTCTTCTTCTCTCCAATCACAACTTACTAACCATCTCTTATAAAACAAGGTTATCAGTACTACCTCCATGAATAATAACATTGCAAACTTTACCTTCACACTTACATCTGGTGCGAAACAAATTCTTCCTTTGATTTGGTTCTCTCTCCTCATTCAGCAAGGCTCTTCTAGTAACAAGAACCTCTTGATGCAAGAGCATCATGCTCCATTGAATTTTGGTGTTGTTTTGTTCCAGTTTTGATGTTTTGGTTGTATTTTAGTTTCAGTGTAGTGTAGTTTGGTGTTTTGTTGTGCAACTTCCTATCACAATGCAATTTAGCTTCCTTTCGCAAAGATCCAGAAGTTCATGTCACCCGAGAGATAGGAACCCATGTCAACAAGAGGATGGTTTTATCTCCCAAACCTGACAGTAAACATGTCAGTTTTGTGATCAATATCTTGTCCGATTGTTTTGGAAGGGACGATTCAGTTTCATCAGTTATGACTGTAAGCCAAAGTACATGGCCATTTGTGGGTATGAGGAGGTTGTTAACAAAGAAGAGTGGAAATTGTTAAAGAAGAGGAACCAAATAGTAGGAGAGGTGGTTGTTATAAAGATATGAGGCCGAAAAGATTTAAGAGGCCATTATTAAGAGTTGGAAAAGGGAATCAAGAGGGGATGAGGCCGGAAGGCAAGGATACAAAGTGGCCATGAGAGCGGCCATGAGGAGGAAAGATGTGGGTGGAAAAGAATGGTGTGAGCAAAAAGTTATCTGTGTAAACCTCGAGTTATTTTATATAATTTTATAGTGTATCTATGTCAGCCAAGTTCGAGGCATTGAATAAAGATTAACAAAGTGTATAACTTGTTCTATTTTAATGTATTATGTGTTATCATTTCTTGATATAATTTGGTATCTATTCAATTGAGAGTGAGAGAGAACCACTGAATCAGTTCCAGAACATGTGTTTGGATTCTCGTGCCTCACCTCTCCTCTTTCTACATCCTCAGAATGTGAAGACTTGACATCTTCATCTACATGTGCAACTCGTCCATTACCCTCAAGTCATCTATTTTTCCTTCCTTGATGTTGAGGACACTCATAGGCTCTATGTGCTTCTCCACACTAGAAATAGGTTCTATGAAAGCCTCCTCTTCCCAACCCTCTTCCAAATCTTCCTCTTCCTCTTTGGTCTCCATTATTTTGATCACAAGGGCAGTAGGTGTTATCTCCTTTTTGGTTCTAGCTGCTACTAGATCCTTCACCCTTCTTTTGATCTTCATTTTCACCTCCATATGACCGTCCACTAGTCTTTCCACCATGACCCCACCTCTTTGCTTGCTTTCAAACCTTCTATTCAACTTTTATTCTACCCTCAAAGCAAACTAATATGAATCTTCAATGGTAGACATTCTTACCAAACCTAACTCTTCTTGAATACTCGGCTTCCACCCATTTATGTAATGAGAAACTTTTTCCTTATTGGCCTTAGAATGGCATGTTCTAATTAGGACACGATAAAATTCTTCTATATACTCCTTGACAGATTTTCCTGCTTGCTTCAACCCTTGCATCTTCTTCAACAAATCTAGCTCATAGTCCACAAGAATAAATCATCTTTTTAATTTGTCCACCATCCAATCCCATTTGGTTATTTTCTCTTTTCCTCTTTGATTTCTTTCTAGTTGTACCTCTTTCCACCAAATGTTCACATGACCCTTGAGCTTGGTCTTTGCAAATTTGACCCTCTCAAGATCTTCCACCTCCTCATATTCAAAGTATTGCTCCATATCGTTGATCCAATCAATCAACTCTTCTAGGTTAAGATTTCTAGAAAATGTAGAAACGTCAATCTTTGGCCTTTTCCCAATCTTGGAGATGGCCTTAAATAATCTAACTTGCTCTAGATCTACTGCATCTTGTTCTTCTTTGAATTGTTCCTCATTTTTAGCTTCATCTTCACTTTCATCTCCTCTTCTTGGCTCAAACCCTTGTTGCATCTCCTCTTGCAGTGCTTGAACTTGTCTATGCAGGGATCTAAAACCCTCTTCTAGTACAATAACATTTCTTCCACCACCACAATTTCTTCGCATAGGCATTTTCATCACTTTTCTCAAAAACCCACAACCACAAGTCCTAGTACAAATTGCCTCATGTTCGGCAATCTGTTTACACACTCAGAAAAACCTACTCTGATACCACTTGATGAGGGATAAACCACCCAAAGCCCACACAAAACACAACAATAGATACCAACACAGAAGAAAATCTATTACAACAAAATCAACTCTCAAAGAAAATCTATTATTTGGAGCCACAATCTACACTAATGGAGCCACCTTCTACAACCCTCACTTAACCCTTTTATTTTACCCAATAGCCTCCCTAGAATGTTCTAGAAAGTGCAACTTTGCCTTTTGTTTTGGCACCAAAATTCCCACTGTTTGATTTCTTGCCAAGGAAGATATTTCAATGAAATTTACTTTTTAGTGGGGCAGCTTCTCGGGGCCATAACTTTTGATCTAACCATCATATTTTCAATTGTAATATATCGTTGGAAGTCTTGTGAAGAGATCTACAGCCATATTTTGCCAAATCTCAAAGATCAAAGATTTTTCACCCTATTTCAAGGCTCCAAAGGGCCTCAATTTTTAGTTTTAAACTTCATTGGAGAAATTCCCAGGGATGAAAATTTATATCTTCCAAACGGTACAAGATTTTGAGATGATACTTTCACCAAAATTCTTATTTTCCAATTTCACTCCTTGGGGTCAATTTTCATTTCCATACAACCTAAAGGTTGACTTCTAAAAAATAGCAAGTGATTATTTTTGGTTGTTTCAAACTTCTAACTATCCCAAAGACTACATGAGTCACCATGGGCCCCAAGACAATTAAGGAAACTACAAACAAATGAAAATACAATATTTTTG
This sequence comes from Sequoia sempervirens, assembly GCA_007258455.2. Taxonomy (NCBI): domain Eukaryota; kingdom Viridiplantae; phylum Streptophyta; class Pinopsida; order Cupressales; family Cupressaceae; genus Sequoia; species Sequoia sempervirens. The sequence continues at coordinate 758,604,519 of VDFB02000003.1, forward strand.
GGTGATGCAAGATTTCCCTTACACCATTGGATGCTCCTACATCATGACCACAAGCAACAATATTCAAGCCCATGCAAGGCATGCAACTCCTAGAAATAAAGTAACCTCACATGCAAGGCTTCCCATAGAGAAAATCAAATCAACTGCCAAATTAGAACTCGTCCTTGACTCTTAGTCACTCCCAGTGACAACTCTACCTCCATTTAGCAACACTTCCTTCTGATATTCAGTCAACAAGTTAATCCAATACCACATGGCATCACGGTGCTCCTCCTTGAGGTTTTCACAATTCTCAATTCTAGAATGAGCACCTAGGTGACTAGTTTCACCTTCTATTGCTTTCACTTTTTGAGAAAGGAATATGCTCACAAGTGGGCCCTGCCAAAAGCTTACTTCAAAATTATATTGGAACATGTCAACATGGTGCACATTTTAGAGCTTTTAATTTTTTCCTCTTCCCAAATGAGTGTCCATGTGACAAGTGTCACATTCTCTCACCTTGCAAATTGCATGTAGGATGCCAACTATATGTTCCACAAAGTGCCTTAGCAATTTGGAAACATATATGTTTACATTTAATAAATAAAATCAGCAACATAGGGGTAATAAATTAATTATTTAATCATGTGAGTCACTAAGGTTTAGACATCTTAATCCTAACAATGATCTCACATCTCTTCAAAAGAAGATCATATGCTCCAATGAACATATCATACACCTATATCATGTCAACGCTCTAATGCACAATCAAGAGTAAATCATGACATAATAACATAATAATCCTATAAAACAAGGACTACATGTCAAAAGTGTTGTAAGGTTGTTGCAGGTGTTGTCATTGATGTCAACAGAATGGAGATTGTTGCAAGATTATTGTAGATGTTGTCTTGTTTAAAGGTTTTATCTCTGATGTCAAAAAAGTGGTAGTGTGTGAAGCAATGGGTGTGTTAATAAGAAGTGTTGTGAATATTATATTCATTGTCTCTTGATGTAAAATATTTCATAAATGTATGAAAGCAAGCATGAAAGAGTTCCATGCAATTAGTGGCTCTAGAAGTTGTACTAAAGAAGCTCGGGAGAACGCTCTGCATTCATCCACATTTGAAGATATGGTCTTGTGGTTTGGAAGTTAGAAAGAGGAAAGTGTGAAAAATGTATGTTCCTATTTTTAGAACATAGAAGTTACCACAAAAGTTTCTAGAGTTAGCAATGTGAAGACTATGTTGTTGTAGTCATGAAGGTTCAAAGGAATGCTCTGCATTTCTCTATTGTGGATGTTGTGGTCTTGCAATTTGGAGAATAAGTTCAAATTGTCTATATGCTCTCTCATTTCAAGTTTCACATGTTGAGGTGTACCGCAAGTCTATTTTTCAATATATCTCAAGACTATATTTTTTGGGTTTGCAAGAGATGTTGGGTTCAGTGTTTGTTTGCTTGCGCTAGTATAATGTAATGTGAAATGGTAAAAGGGATGCATGGGAATATTTTTGAATATCATGTAAAGCTTGTAATGTAATCTAAATGATGTTAGCTGATCTATCTAGTACTGCTTGTGGGTTGGAGTTAATACATTGAAGGTTAAAGTGTTTTGTAGGTTGAATTGGTATATTGAGGTGTTTGCACCAAGTTTTTATGGTTGTTGCTCATTTTATGTCATACGTTTCATTTTGGCTGACAAGGAGAAACTTTTTGAAGCTTGTGGAAGATATAAATAGAAGATCAAGTGTGTGATTAAGGTGTTCATGAAGTGTTTCATGTGTTCAATGCGTTCGAAGTGAAATGTGTTACAAGAAATTAGTTGAAGGTAGTGCAATGTGTGTAATGTGTCGAAAGTAGTGAGCTGAAGGAAGTAGAGTGTGTGTTAGTATGTAAAGAATTATTGAAGTGAGTTGAAGGTAGTGAGCCAAATCCAACAGTGTATATGTGTGTAAGGAAGTGTATCTGGTGAACAAAGAGTATCAAAAGCAATTAGTTGAATGTATTAGAGTGTGAGTTTGTTGAAAGCAATGAGCTGGAGGTAACAGAGGTGTTGTGTGTTACGGTAGTTGTTGATCACCAAAATTCATCAAGTGTTTTGTGTTGAGGGTGTAGCCTCCATCTGTAAGTTTTGTAATTTGTAGGGAGTTGTAAACTTCCTTTATTTTAAGCCATAAAATTGTGTTTCAGGGATTTGTAGCTTCCTTTGGGTTGTAGCCCATAAAATTGTTGTAAATCTTGTTATATTTTGTGAGGCCATATTTGGATAGTAGCTCCAAGCAATATTTTCATCATGGTTTTCCCTTGTAGGGTTTTCCAAATAAAATTTGGTGTTTTGGTTGTGTTCTTATGCTTTAAATTCTTTATCTATTTAGGGTAGTAATAGGTTTTTATTGATAAGGTTGAATTGGATTAATTGAGGGATATACTGATTCACCCCCCTCTCAGTATATTTGTGTGTTCTAACAATTAGTATTAGAGATAAGTTCCTTGGTGCAACCTAATAGCTGAAGGTAGATCTTGGTTTAGAACACATGGCTCAGAAAAACTCCTCTAAGGCACCATTGTTTGATGGAATCAACTATGCCTTCTAGAGTGTGAGGATGGATGATGAGGGCGCAGCCCAAGACACAAAAAATAACCCACAAACAAGGGAATAATTTTAATATTCAGAAAATGGAGCTTCTTACATGCAGAGGATCTCAAATCCCCAAGTTCTACAACACATGTTAGCTACAGAAAGCTACAGAATAACCCTTTCGCAATATGCGAGCTTGTCCCCAAAAAGTTACCCAAAAATACAAGAAACCCGCCCATAAATAGAGCTTCTCTTTAGTTTGGAGCCAAAACAACATTAAAATTTGAGTTTTGGGCGGTTTGGCGCCGAAAATTACAACTTGAAGTTCAAATTTCAAAAGAACATTTGCAATTGTATCTTCTAGAAAGTGCGCCAACTTCCCGGGGCCATAACTTTTGATCTGGGGCTCCGATTCGTGAACCGTTTGAACCGTTGGAAAGGTCTCAAAGTCAAGAATGCGCTCAAAATTACTATGCCGATTTCGGCAAGTTTCGGGGCCATTCCGGAAGCTCTAAGTGCCTCAAATCCAACTCGGAAGATTTTCAGTTGCAAATCTGGGAAACTAAAACTGCAATATCTTTCAACCCAGGAATAGAAAATAAAAACCGTAAATTGGGAATTTCATTATGATGAAAAGGGGATCCAAAAATGTAAAAACATATAAAAAATGATAAACTTGAAATTTAACTATTTTTGGGTGATGCAAGATTGCCCTTACACCACTGGATGCTCCTACATCAGACACCCAAGGTAATTTGAGAAGTGATCCCGTCACGTCTCAGATGGCTGAGGAAAACCCAACCGGTCAACCGCTGCCTTAGATAGCCAGGATGAATCTTCCACAGGCCTTCCTCTCCATTTCACCAAATATTCTTCATACGCCTATTTCTGGTACTCCTTCCCACA